>VXAA01001571.1:34480-120957 GCA_013399115.1 Anseranas semipalmata | reverse complement strand
GGGAGGACAACGACAGTATGCTTTTTAATCTACCATTAAAATATTTTTGGTTATCATAATACGTACTGAAGCTTCCATAAAAGCAAGTTTCAGCCCTAGTGAAACTGCTAATACAGACATAGAGAGAACTTCACATTTTCACAATCTCATCCTGATGTCAGGGTGGAAGTCAAAGAAGCTCTCAAGTATGAGACTGACACTGACTTCTTCAGGGTGATGAAAGCAGGACAGTTTTCACTCCTTCCTTTGAAAATACTGGAAATGCCTTAGTTGCATAGCTGGTGTAGGCTAACCAGGAGGAGTCCATATTTCACTCTCTGGAATTTAAGTTGGTGTAACACATAGCAACGTGCATTTGTGATGACAAATGTATAAATGCCTCAGAAGACAGCAGGCAGGAAGACCTGCATAATTTAACCTGGAGAAGTCAATAAGCTTCTTTCCTGAATGCCTTGCAAGACTGTGTGTACTGTTCTTGAATGATAGCAACACTTCAGAACTACCCAGTATTACCGAAATAATCACTCCTGTCCCATTACTGGCTAGTTTTGAGATTAGATTTTGGCCCCTGTGCAGGGCTGCTCTTTGCATTCCTTTATATGCCTCTGCTCTTTGGAGTTCATTATGAATCTTCATTAATGGAAGGTACTATCCTATACCCAAAGTAAGCATAAATTAACATATTAATATCATAACACAGCAAGTGCAATAAGCACAGAAAGTCAGTGACAAAAGCCTGATAATTTGTTGTTGTTGTTAAAATCATTGCAAATTTTGCATTCTTTCTATCTGCTTAATATTATGCATGGATATTTTTACTTCCATACTATTGGAAGTTAGCCCCTAATTTTCAAGAAATATACTGCATATATAAATATATATATGCTATATATAGATTTCTTGATGGGACTTTAAATATAGCAAATGCAATTCAACTTTCTTTTTCTCATATTTGTCTCCTTCTCTCTTTTTTTTCTCTTTCTCTCTTTTTTAGAGCTTCCACCAAAGCTCTAACAGAAATGTGTCACTCAAGTACTTGTGTGCTGTTATCTATGTTGTCCTAAGAAAAGGTCACTGAACAGTCTTTTATACTTGCTTTGGGGAAATGTTACCAGCATATTTCAGAGTTCAACTTTCTCAAGCACTGAAGGTAGAATATTATCGTTTTTCCTCTTTTTTTTTTTTTTTTTTTGGTCTATGATGCAAAAATTGGATAGTAGTACCTGAAAGTAGTTCTTCTATGAATAACAACTTTTTCTGCAATTTATCCACTTGTTTTCTTTTTTCCTGCTGCACTTTAATCTGTTATTTTTATCTCTATGGTGTGGTATGGAAAAAAAATGTTTGCTTTGTAACTAACTGTAAGAATAAGAGACACCCTGAAGTTTAACTGACTCCATCCATTACCGTGTGAACCACATCTTGCAGGCTTGCATAACAAACTCTTCTCAAGAGGTTCGTGGGAAAGGTATGAGGAGGGTTGCACACAGTCTGGTAGAGGAAGGATATTCAATGCTGCTGTTCTTACATACTTGTAGTTTTATCACTTCCTATCATCTCACTGGTCGTTAACCTCAAAAGTAGGACAAACTGCTAGAAGTGCTATTATGAGGCACTTATAGGGTATTGCACAATTGGTTAGAACCAGAAACCAGTGCAACAGTTAATAGCTGTATTACCAGCCAGTGATACTCAGCAATCATAAAGTCCACTATTCCTTACTGCCCAATGTGCTTTAACTTGTTTTCACGAGGCATCGGAGGGCCTTGGTAAATGCACAACAGAAAAGCATTTAGGCTCTTAATCTGACATTTACTAAGCAGCTCTATGTTACTGCTGTAAGAGCCCTTCTGAGGTTTGCATAAGCAGAAGTCCAGAGTGTTTACAGTTCTTTCCAAATGCAGTGGAGAGCAAAAGCCATCCAACTCCTGTGAAAATTGCCCTATCTGTTTTAGTGCTGCCTAGGAATGGAATCAGTGGGGGAGAGGGCAGACATTAGGGTTTAAAGAAAAGGCATGTGTGGAGGGGCTGGTTTCAGTTGATTAAAAGGAAAAAGAGAGAGAGAGAAAGAAGGCAGAGAGATGAGTTTTGCAGGGAGTAGCAATTGGGCACTGCAGCTCCCACCAGTCTGAGGGGCACAGCCAGCAAGATGTAGCTAGCAATCCTGACCAGAAGACCATGTACATCAAAGAATCAGTGATCCACGGTAATGTTAACCTGAGTACGCCCATGCCTGTGCTGTGCTGCACATACAGAGTGGCCTTCAGGCCTGTGTTGTGCTGCAAAATCCCTTGCCCGCAGGATAAACACCAGCTCGTTGTAACAGAGGAGCCTGCAGGCAGCTTCCACTTGGTAGGAGTGACTACGCCACCTGTGTGGCCTTGCCTTTATCTAACAGTGCAGCAAGAAGTTCTCATGAGAACATCCTTTCTGTTTGACGGTAGAAATGATAAATAGAGTTGTTCCCTTGTAAGAAAATCTTATAATAACATGAAAGACCAAAAGGGGAGAATCTCTGCTATGGATGGGTTCTGCATGGCATGCTGCACATGGGCCAGAGTCCTGTTTGATGCTACACCACTCAGGGCATTCCAGCATCTAAAAGAATGTAAGGTTATCTTTGCTATTCTTTTCTTATGTTAGCATTTTAAATGATAATTTACAGAGTCTGAGTGCCTTTTTTACCAGGATCGTACTGCACCTCCTGAAGAAAAACACAAGGCGGGCTGCACATATAGCTCAAGAGGCTAAAAAGGACCTATGCAAGCCCCTCACTAAGGAGATGAGGAAGATTAGAATGGTGGAAGAGATTCTGAATTCACTTCATCAAAGTCACAAAAACCTCTCCTTATTCTGAGAAGAAGGATGGCAAGCTCCATCCCTAATCTTGCCTGCAAAGTGCCACTCTAGACCAATCAAAGAGGAGCTCTAATCCCAAATCAGCCACTTCCAGGGACTGCACAGGCTCTATGGGCTCTGGTATATAAGTAATGTGATGCAAGCTGTCACAAAATATAATGCTTTGGATTTGCCCTGAAAGAACAACAAAGTTTCTAGTTTCTAATTTCACGAACAGGAATAAAATCAGGGAGGGGGGGATCAGTGTTGCTTGACTGCTATTTCAACACTCAGCAAACCATACCTGTATGAAAACAATTACCTTTAGATGAAAGAATGATGAGTGCATAAAGCGAACATAGTAGAAGATGACTCATAAAATATTCCATTGTCATTAATGCACAGAGTGGTTAACTAGAGAAATAAAGAATTAAAAGGTTGGACCTCTCATTAATACTAATCTTATCTGCATGTTTCTGCATTTTACAGCTATCTGGTATACTTGCACATTTCTCATTTACAGTGTGGGCTAAGTAATGCCCTCTATAGCTAATGTTTTTGGCATAATCATATATTCCTGAAAGCATATTTTGGGACTAAAACATTTCAACATTGTTCTTTGATCTACAGTTAATTTATGCTTCAAGAAGACAGAGGCTAAAATCTGTGTAACGAACTGATTTTTCAGTTCCTTGGTTGTTCCAAAAAATCTATCACTGCTCACATGGACATGCTACATTGTTTTGGGTCATCCTGAAATTATAATTTTTCAGGATTCCTGTCAGTTTGCATAATATTATTTCTGTTTGAAACAAAATTTTTGTTCAGCCTGGAACAAAATGTTTCAGTTAAATTTTGGGCATTTTTAATGAAAGAAAAGAACTTAGAAAATGAAAGGCTAATTTCAAAATGGGATTCAACCACTGCTCACAAAACCCAGAAAGGACTATTGCTCTGCCCATAAGACCAGTGCAGAGGGGCTACTCTGTGGTGTGGGAAAGCCAAGTTTTAAATCCTCATTTGAATGATTCAGAGCAGGGCTTAGAGTTCTTGACTATTCTGGGTGGCACAAGATTACTTCAGTCTGACTAAAATATTCAGTGAGCCACCTTTGGGTAGGCTTTTTTGGCACTCCTCTGATACCGATGCTTGTGTTCCTGACTCTTGCCATTTAGATATGCTGTAAAAGAGGACTATTTTGAACAATGGAGAAGAGCCCAGTGACAGCTATAATTGGGCAGGTGCAATCATACTCAGGGTCTGAAAGCAGCATAGCCACACTACCTTCAGGATGCACCTGAGCTACCACTGAGCCTCTTCTGGTTCTATCGCTAGTTTAGTCCCATCTAGCTCTGGCACTTCAGTACCATGCTGAATTGTAGTCAGTACATAGTAGATAAGCAGTATAGTATTTAAGTACTAGGCCTGTCCCCATTTTCTCCAGACACATGCACATAAGCACATACAATCTCTCCCTTCACACGGTAGTTAGATCAGTCCCAGGTCATGTGTTCTGTTCCCTCATGAAATTAACCTTGAAAAGATTTAAATTAAGAAATACTTAAGGAAAGTATTTTCCATGCTTCAGATTTTTTTTTTTTTTCCAAATTCATCCATGAAACTTAGCCTGAATTCACATACCCTTTCCACTTCACAGAATATATATTTTTTCCACTGGCTACATGAATAATTGCAAACACTAGCTCAGGCTCGATATTGGCAAAAACTTCTTCTCTATGAGGACAGTCAGGCAGCTGGGCAGGTTGCCTGGAGTCTCTGTCCTTTCAAGATATGACTGGACGAAGCCCTGAGCAACCTAGTCTGATCTCATGGCTGACCCTACTCTGATCAGCCAGTTTGTCTAGAGACCTCCTGAGGTCCGTGCCAGTCTGGATTAGCCTGTGATCCTAAGATATTCAGTTCCCTCTACTCCTACTGACTTCATTGGGAACTGCAGTTTCTTAGCATTACTATGAAAAGAGACAAGAAACATATTCATAAGATCAGATCTTGCACTGGTGTGAAGTGGCAAACAGTGGCTGGAGAGGCAGCATTACCCGGAGACCAAGATACTATGTCAGGCCTCAGAAAATCTAGGCATCCCCTGAGAAAGACTCTTTTATCTTCTACGTCTGTCTGTTCCTCTCTTTTTTTTCTCTCATATATTTCGACAGGCAGATTCTTTGGTGAGCAACTGCCTCATGGCACTTACAGTCTATAATAAAGCTGGATTTCAATTTCACTTGGGACTTCAAGGCTCAGCTATTAGGTAAATAATAACAACTCACTGCTTTCAGTGGAAATGCCAGTTTACACCCTCTTAAGGAACAGTGAAGGCCAGAAGGATCATGTACTTTCTAATTATATGCTCTGACCTCCAAATAAAAAATTCACCCGGTACTTAAGGCATTGCAAATAATTACTACAGGATTGAGGCCCTGAAATAATATACTCTGTACTGTTTTCAAAAAAGCATTTACAAATATAAATTTCCCATCTTAAAATGTCTATCCACAGGTTACGAACATCAACTCAAAACAGAATGTTAACAAAGGGCCTCTCCATCAGCCTCAAATGATTGGTATCTGAGACTACACTCAGACAAAATGGAATTAAAATTAACAAAGATAGGTACCTTTGCAAGTTGACTATCGACAGGGAAGGACAGCATATCTCAAATATTTGCCTGCAAAAAAATAGATGCAAGTGCATGGACTGTCCATCAACATCCATGGAACAGAATACTGCCCTCCATCAAAACTAATAACTCCATATGCAAAGGACAGTGACAACAGGTAAAGTGGGACTGCTATAGGAATGTATAACTACAGAGTTCACGTCTGAAAAATTGTCCTGCTTGGCAGCCTGCCTGAGCAGAGGAGGATAGATCACACTGCAGAAAGGTGAGGCTTGAAATTATGAAATGGGTTAGCTTATCACTCACCCTGGCAGACTGCAAATACTATAAAATCCTCTCTGACTGTGGTTTGCAATAAGGTATGTAACAGTTCTGTATTTGCTCAGTGTCAAAAGAGGAAAATTCCTCCTGCATATTTGTTCTTAGAAAGAAACCCAGACATTAGGCTCCATGCTCAGTAAGATCTTTTGTGGTTCAAACAAGCTGTAGATCTTGCACACAACATTTGTAAACTCTATCCTGTCATTCCATGTGAAAGGTCTACTCAGCAACTGAGTTAGCTTCAAGGCATTCAAAATAAAAGGCTAATTATTGAAATAATGCACCCTTCTTAAAATCATACCTATTAATCTGTATATCAATCATGTATAGATCTGTCTATGTGTACAAATGCATTAGAGATAGATGTGTATGTCCAAACCATCTCAGAGTCTATAGTTGGTTTATGGGAAGACATAGGTTTTGCAGAAGTTGGCAAGCACATCCTCCATTCTGGATCAGGAACAATTTAGCACAGAGCAGCCACCACCCAAGGTCCTGAGCATACAGGTAGCCTGAGCAAAGACTAATCCATAGAAATTGAGGGTATTCCTGTCAGAACTCACAAAAGACAGGTAGGCCTTTTTCCTAACAGTATAAGAAGCAGACAATAGGCAAATAAATAGAAAGAAGAAAGGATACTGGGACCCAAAGACAAACCCTGGCTAAAACTGTGCATCTGCAAAGTCCTTTGCACTCAGTCCTCAAAAAGCAGATTTCAAGTTACAGTCACTTTCCCCAGAGTCCTTGAGTATGCAGGACACTCTCCAACAGAGATCTGATATCTGTGGGGAGTCTTAAGGATCATAATGCCATGGACTGCACTTACATCCTGGGCACTCTTCTGGAGCTTTTGTCAATGGACAACATCTGCTTAATAGAGTTCTCCCAGGCTTCCATATCATGTGTGAGGCCAGTGGAAGAGATGATAATTTGGAAGCCATAAACAGTTCATTGGTAGTTCACTTCTGTGTAATGAGCCAACACAAATAGAGAAATTGGTCCAAATTGGTTTCAAATATTTGAAAAGGACTAGGTGAATGTTTCATATGTTGGATTTTGGTTTGGGGATTTTTGGAGTGGTGTCATATAGCAGGCATAAATCATGCTCATTTTACAAAGTTCAATTAAAATCTTGTGTTCAGAAGTATTATGTAAATTGATGGTTCAAAATTACTGAAGAGTGGTTACAAATATCACCAGGTTGCTTTATGGTCATTTATATCTCTCATTCTGCCTAACATACTTTCTAAGCAAGCTTTAAAATACCATACAGAAACTTCCTTATGGTACTTCTACCTGCTATTTTGCTAGTTTAATTACAGCAGTTGGAGATGACAGTGGCCATGAAAATCCTGAGAAAGAGCAGGGGAGAGAGAGAGAGACAGAGTCAGAGCTCTCTAGAAGTAAAAGTGACAGTAGGGGAAAGTAAAGTTAAAATTCATCCAAGGAATTAGTCTCAATTTCAAAGTAATATTCATAGACCATTTAGAATGTCACCATGCTTCTTAAAAACTGTGATTGATGGTATCTGTTGGCAGGATAATGTAACATGAAAAAGAATATCAGACTGTATTGCATTACTTTTTCCAATCCTTTTTTTCCCCTTTCCAAATTTGTGGGTGAATTTTAATGTGTATGAGAGTTAGGACACTGCTAAGGGCCAAGTATGCTCTAGGCAGGAACTATGCAGCCATCTCCAAAGGCTCTGCCATCATGTCTTATTTGCCTCTTCACAGACCTGTACATGCTGCTCCCGATTTCCACTCCTCTCCTGGCTGTGACTCACGGTCTGGTTGGTTTTGCTGAATGACTCCAACCCAAGGGATATTTTTGTGATGCAATCAAGAACTAGAACACATGAGGTGACTTAACTGGACCAATGTTACTAAAATTCATTCTAGGAGTTGTGATTGAAAAAAATATAGAATCATAGAATTATAGAACAGCTTGGGTTGGAAGGGACCTTAAAGATCATCTGGTTCCAGCCCCCCTGCCATGGGCAGGGATGCCACCCACTAGATCAGGTTGCCCAGGGCCTCTTCCAACCTCGTCTTGAACACTTCCAGGGATGGGGCCTCCACTCCTTCTCTGGGCGACTTGTTCCAGTGCCTCACCACCCTCAGAGTAAAGAATTTCCTCCTGACATCTAATCTAAATCTCCCCTCTTTTAGTTTACAGCTGTTCCCCCTTGTCTTCTCATTGTCTGCCCGAGCAAAAAGTTGCTCTCCATCTTTTTTATAAGCCCCCTTTAAGTAATGAAAAGCTGTAATAAGGTTCACCCCAGAGCCTTCTCTTCTTCAGGCTGAACACCCCCAGCTCTCTCAACCTTTCTTCATTGGAGAGAAATATATACAGGAGAAATATATATAGGAGAAAAATATGTATTTTTTCTTTTGAAAACATCAAAATCATTTCATTTCTGGCTACTGTAATCTATGTTATATGATTAACAGAAATATAATGAAATTTAGAATCATTTTTCATTTTATTGCAGCTTTTTCAGTGACCCTACCTGCTTATCATGGAGACAGGCACTTAATAAATGGAAAATGAGGCCTACCAATATGTAACAGTGAAGGACTTCATTGCCCACTTCTCATGTCCTTCTTTACCATTTTGTCTTCTGATCTGTGCAATTCTCTGTCATTCACTCTTCACCTTTCCTGCTTTTCTTCCCAACCTGTTCTTCCCCCTGTTCTCCCTCTCACTCCGTGATCCATGCACATAATGTAGTTTGTTTGCCTGTAGGTCTCAGTGTGAGATAAAGGTCAGGAACATTTATGAGTCATGGGCCAATGTACTGAGACAGAAACAAACAGGATAGTCCTGTGAGCCTCACAGTTGCTGCTGAGACTTTTTAGGTCTCTCTTCTTTCCCTTGCATCCTATTTCTCCTCTGGTGAAAGCATCATGGTTTGTAGGTTATATCAAATACCCAGGCTGTCAAGCTACGTAGCGTTACCTGCATGGGTTGTCAGTATTTGAGGAGATGAATCAGTAGAACAATGTGAGTGAATATATCTGTGTGTCACAAGGGATATCTCTGCAAGTTCATTTTTCAGCCTGAAGACGGTGAAGACATGGTGGTGGCATAGGCAGGGATATTGTGGGTAGGACCACAAATTTGTTATGACCTAGCATCTGCCTTTCAATATGCTAGAAGCCATCCTTGCACTGGACTAACAGGCCGACACCAAACCAGGAGGATCGTCTTAAGCCCTCACAGATATAGTATTTCATGGGAAGAACACTGTCAAGAGACTTAAAGCAACATTGTTTGTCAGGACTGGTTTCATGCATAAGCAATACAGAGCATAAGCAATATAAGCAATACCGGCAGCTACACTGCGAATGGCACGCTGGGGTTAAGATGAGCTCTCTCACCATCTCCGGGCTCTGGCAAGGGGATTCAAGGTTTCCAACCAGAAAGGCAGAGCAAAATGCAGACGTTGCAAACTCATGCAAATTGAGACTGAAACAAAGGTCAGTGCAAACCCTTGTGAACTATTGTTAATCTCAGAGATTCTCAGGGCTCTGATCGTGCATTTTAATATATTGGCAAAGGTTTTTGCTTTTGCAGAACTAATCAGGACACTGACTGGATCCCAGACCAAGAGAATCAAAAACCTTTTATCTCCCTCGACAGCGCAGGCAGAACCTCAGGATAGTCAAATCCAGTCCTGCAGGGTTTTAGTGATTGAAATTCTGTGTTTGCATACCAATTTTCCAGCTGATAACTCTTAGAGTTGTCAGGACATAAAGACCTGAAAATGAGCACATTTCTAGATGACCATCAGTGTTTAATTAGCCCATTAAAATTGTCAAGATGCTACTTTCGGTTAGTTAAAAGATGCATCAAAATCATTCTATTGTTTAAATATAGAAGAGGTGTGGTTTTTTTTCATTATTTTTTCCCCCTCAAGGAGAAAGCAAACTTGTTCCTTCACCTGTGATTTATTATCAGGGTGTGTTGCTCTTATAAGACTCTGTTGACATCCCAAATAGGCTTCCTGATAATTCTGAATTGTTGATTTCACAGTAACTGCAGGTAAGCAATGGGTAAAGTCAGTGAGAACTGTGACAGAAATGTGTAAAGTTGTGCAAAATTTTAAGCCCACTCAAAAAAATCAGACCCTAGGTTTTCCATAGTGAACATTCAAAGACAACTTTTGACTGCACCTCAATCCCCATATGTAAAATGGAGATGATAACAGCACCTCAGCTCACAAAGTTTCTGTAATGATCAGCTCATTCAGCTTGTAAAGAACATAGGATCAGAACTGCCAGTGCCCTGAAGCTCCAATCTTTTACATCAGGCAGTGACCTGGCCTCGGGCAGAACATCATTCATGCCAAGAATCCTTCTTAATTGGTGGCCACGTAAGGCTGAGATGTTGAGCTAGTTGCACTGTGATGCAATGTATCATGAGACATGTACATTCTCAGATAAGAAAATGTGTTGCAAGGCAGCAGACTCTTGTTTTTACATCAACAATTACATTTTGATTGTGATTTTCATTTTCCAAACATAGTTTTGAATGAGCAATTCTTGTGTTCACAAAGCTTGGAAAAAGCATGCACAGTGCTATAGGAAGCTAGAGGAGCCACATGATTTGAATTCATTAGTTCAGTTATTCCTTTTTTTCCAGAGCTTTTAATAGATGAACACTAAGAATAGATGATTTGCAATCATCAGCTGTGTAAGGCTTGCTCTGTATGCATGGCGTAGTTTTCCCATGAAAAGCTTTGTTTGGAATGCAAAAATTTAGTGGTGAAAAGTTGTACATATAAAATCTCCAGCATATTTCTGAAGAAGGATAGCAAGAGTGCCTCTGACAATTTGGCCCCAGAAGTCCCAAATCTGCACTGCTTGTTTGGATGAGTTTGTTTTATTTTTGTCAAACTTTTTTTTTTTTTTTTTTTTTTTGCCTACCCAACTTGTACAAACTCTTTGCATATTTTTTTAACACACATGAATAAAAGATATTCCTGCAGACTGATGTAGTACACAGGCTTTCCAGATCAAATGTTTTCCTTCTCCAGGTGAAATGTGGAAATGAGAGATAGTGTTGTCATTATACTGTATTATTTGTTTGTTTGAACAAATATGGCCACAGCAATCATTTTCATCGATTTTCTAAGAATAACAGTTTTTTTTAACAGAAATCAATAAATGTAAAATTTTCCATAAAGCCTTCAGTGAAAAATATTCCTCCCTCAACCTCATGTATATTAAAGTGCACAGAATATGCTGACTAGCATAATGCAATAAAAGTGATTACTGGGAGGCAGTGGAGGTGATTAAATATCACACAGTAGTCAGAGTTACCTGAAAATATTATGCATCCAACACTCCAGAGAGGAAAAAACATCACAACAAGCAAGTTCTTTGGAAGCTTGCAACTCCCAGCCAGCCGCCCTGCTCTGTACATGGCTCTGTGGATGGGGTTTTAATGGATGCATGACAACAGCAGTCATTGTCTTATACAATGCGAAGAAGTTCATCATTAGAAGGGAGGCAGCTGAATGTCCGTTGTAACACACATATTTTGACAAGGAAGGTTCAGGTTCTCCTGAGAAAACAACATAGGCAAAGAATCTGCCTGTTTACAATTGACGTGGTTAAATATTGAGGAGGTTGTTCAACTGGTTGCTGAGTGAACTGGAGAATTTACTGTTGGCACTAGGGAGACTAATTCCTCACTTGATGACTAGCTGACTTAGCCACACATTTCTAAGTCCAAAATACAGTAATGATTTAAAACAGGGAAAAACCATCAATTAGTCATTTTCAAACTCCCTCGGGGTATTGAAAGTATGGAAACTGTCATTTGCAGTGGGGAGAAGTAACTTAAGTCTTAGTGCAGAATATGTTGATGATGGCATGAAACTTTAACAAATACAAGATTCTTTGGGCTTCTTACTAAATTTATTGTCAATATGGGTGAAATTTGAGGAGGGAATATGCGTAATGAACCACAGATCAGAGAAATCCCCATAGATATCCTTCTATTCATTAGAACACACATTCTCTGTTGAAACTGTACATATTGGAGTTGATTCTTTTTACTGGACCTCTTCTTCAAATCCTTCATCTCCCTGCAGTGCCAGACTGCAGCCCTTTGTCTCATTGCAGACCCCCAGTTTTAATGCACCACCAGCTTGCCAATCTAGTTTTTTTTTCAAGACTCTCTATGCCTTAATTTATTCCAGATCTTCCTTTAAATAACTGAGAAGCATGAGAAAAGTAACATAAACAATGGGTCTGGTCCCAGGAGTTCTTGAACACCTCCAGTTCCATGCTGGCTTCAATGTAAATTAGAAGTTTTCAGCACACCTTCTCTGATACCTGAATTCTGATTATTCCTCAAATATATTGCCTCCAGACCTTTCATCTTAGGTCTGCTCTATTTCTGTGCCATAAATACACTCCAGTTTATTTGACTGGAGCTGTCTGACTTTTAACTTTCTTACATCACTGTGAATTGACTAATTTGGTCAAGATTCCCATAAGCAACTTTTCTCTACACAGATTTCTGTATTCTGGAGCCCTGAGAAAAGGTGTAGATCAGAGTTGCTCACATAAAAATGTAGGCTCTCAGCTGTCTAAGCACAAAAGCATATGCTTAACTTATGTCAGACTGCCCACATCAGCAGAACACTGCCCTGCTGCTCAGATCTGTGGACCTGTGTCCATCCAGGCATGGCTGAGTAACCCCATGTATACTTATGCTCAGCTTCTTTTGGGACCCACAGACCCATATTTAAATTCCTCGGAGAGGAGAAACACAGGTATAGCCCAGTACTCTGGGCACTTCTCTGAGGAAGAAAAGTTGCGTTATGCTCCAAGAACTGTTTATGCATTTTACCAGGTACCTTTTTAATGTGAATTTCAGAAACTGCCCTAAAAGCAGAATCCTCAAGTCAGAGATTCACTTGCAATATCTAGTGGGAACAAATGTTGGAAAAGGATTGAATGAGGCCATTTTTTTTTTTTTTGAAAGATTAAGATAAATTGCAAAAAGCATCCAAGATTAGTAAAAGCCAGTCTATTACAATCTATTCAGTGAATTATGTAGATTTTGGATTTCAATGGGGAAAAAAAATCATATCTGATCTTGTCTTAAAGATAATTGAACATGTTAAACAAAAACATCATCCTGAAGCACTTGCTCTCAGAAAAGGTTTCCAAGTGCATTGTAAGCTAAAGTATGAAATGTGTACTGATACCCCAGTGTATAATAGGGAAAATTTCAGATACAATGTCTTTGCACAGCTCCTCCTAACACATTCATAAAACACAAATGCTCTTAGAAATTACTTCGTAGCTTCTTGGGGTTTTTAATCTCTACAACATAGATATAGTTTCTAAGCCTTATCATTATTATTGTTGTTATTAGTTGATACTATTGAGGGAATCCAATGACCAGAAACAATTTAAATCTAAAAGACACAAAAGTTTAGGACTATATTTTAATAGTATATTTTGTTCATGTTCTCCATAATAATGCCTTTCATCAGAAAATAAAAATCACATGAAACTTCTTTATAAATGCAAACCTGGCCTTCATTCTGTTAAAACAATGCCATGCTGTGGCCATGTTCAAACACAGTAAGAGAATGGCAGTGGCAAAGCTTTGACCATATTTCTCATTTAACTTAATAGGGTGATAGCTTCAAAAACTAGAGCCTGAGTCTTCCATTGAACTCAATGGTAAATCTCTCACTGGTTGCAATGGGACATGTGCTGGGCCAAGTTGACTGAAAATCCATATTATGTTCAAATCATTGCAATGAAATGATAAAATAATTTATATTGTTCCTCTGTCTTTTTCAGCCAGAGTCAAAGATTTTGCTTTTATAGGTTAGCATAGCTTTGATCTAGTAGAAACAAAACCAGAGAAGGATGTGTCTCTATGTATAGCTGGGACATGCTGGAGGGAGGGAAGCAAAGCTAAGGTGGAAGGATGGACCTGAGGCATTTCACAGAATCATACAATGGCTTGGGTTGGAAGGGACCTTAAAGATCATCTAATTCCAACCTACTGACATGGGCAGAGACACCTCCCACTAGTTCAGGTTGCCCAGGGCCCCATCCAACCTGACCTTGAACACCTCCAGGGATGGAGCACCCACAACTTCTCTGGGCAACCTGTTCCACTGCCTCACCACTCTCAGAGTAAAGAACTTCTTTCTAACATCTAATCTAAATCTCTCCTCATTTAGTTTAAAACTGTTCCCCCTTGTCCTGCTGGTGTAAAAAGTTGTTCTCCATCGTTTTTATAAGCCCCCTTTAAGTACTGAAAGACTGCAATGAGGTCTCCCCTTCAGGGAGAGATTTTCTTCAGGCTTCTTTTTTTTTTTCCCAGCTTTCTTGGACTTTCTTCATAGGAGAGGTGCACCAGCCCTTTGATCATCTTCACAGCCCTCCTCTGGACCCACTCTAACAGGTCAAGTTCTGAGCTGCTTTTCAGGCCTTGATGTAGCAGTCCAGGAAGTATGGCTCATAGGTGGCTCTAAGGCATCCAAGCAAGGCTGCAGCAGTTTGGGTGATCTTTGGACTTTACACAAAAATAATATCAGAACTAAATTCACATAACTTTAAAACAGGCTAGCTGGGGAGAAAAAAACATCATGTAAGGACAAGACATTTTTCTGAGGTAAACTCAAATAGCTGAAGCTAAATGAAAACATATTTTGCTTGCTTTTATGCTTTAGTCACTACTTTTGAGTGAGACAACGTGAAAGTAAAAATGCAAGTCATTACATTATTGGGAGAAATCATACCAGAAAGACAGGACTCCAGATGTCTCACTCTAAAAGATGAAGAACATAATACTGATAATTTCCATATCAGAAGGATACAGCCACACTTTGTTTTGTCCCTTCACTTGAAAAGAGATTTTTTTTTCAATTTCCAAGCCTAAATTCAGACCTGAGATGTTTACTGTTTTGATGATGACTTCAGAGCACTATGTCTTTTCATTTCAATATCAGGAAAAGCCCTGAAGTTCCTACCCACTTTTCTATAAATCATCCCATAGACAACAAACTTTACACCTTTTTCCCCCAAAAGGCAAAAGTTCCATTTCAAATCCCAATTTCCTTGTGTGGTGCTTTTAGTAGGCCAAGCCACAAGAACAGACACAGAAGCTCTGAACATTTATCTTCATTTACCCATATTCAGAACTGCTGGACATGGACCAATCTCCATCCAGAAGCTGCACAGCTACATTAGTCCTGCACTGTGCCTGATCTAACCCACCTTGCCGAGATTCAAGAGAGGAATAATTAATAGAATGGCGGGGGGAGGGAAGTTGAAAAGAGAAGGAGACAAACTTTGTTTGAGAATGTAAGTACAGAGTCATGTTGGGAATGCTGACGTGAAGAAGCAGCAAGGCTGCTCATATTGAAATGCAGAGATAAAAAACACAGCTTCAACCTGGTTACCAAGGCAATGAGATTGTGAGCAACTAGATTAAATGAAAGCAAAGATCAAAAATGACCCCAAATCCTTCACACTGCCAAAAGTTGTATCCCACTTGGTAAGACGTCTAAATGTTCTGTGCCTCAGCCACCTACAATAGCAAGAGAATAGTCTTAGATGCATTTACACAGAGTTTCTCTCTGAGGCTTGATTTTAACACTGACCTTTGTAACAAATGTGTAGTCATAACATAATCTAAAGAAAAAAATACATTGCTGAGTAGATCTAAAATATGCAATCTAGGCACCTCTCATCAGATGTTCAGACAGGTTTGGAAAAGTTGCAGAAGGTCATGAGGTCTATCCAACTTTATTACGAAGTACTCACCAAACATATTCACCAAATCTTTCCCACAAACAAAACACCTGGCAGACAAATCATTTCCTAATTTGGGCTGTTTTGAACGTTCTATCATTTATAAAATTTTTAATCATCATTTACTCCTTTCCTTGCCAATCTTTTTGGCTTCATTCAAGAATATACAAGATCAAAGGTATTACATTTGTCTAAATATGGCAATGATGTGTCAGATAGCCACAGAAATAGGGCAGTAGTTGTCTTTCTATGCCGTGATGTGGCTCACCCAGAATGGAAGATGAGGAGTTAGATGTTAGATGACTGATCACACTCTTCTCAAGCAAATTACTTGGAAGCAGCTTGCCTACTAATAGAAGAGCACAACAGAAAAGAAAATATTAAAAGTTATGTCAGAAGTTTAGTTTGATCCCAAATCCTTGCAAGTCAAAGAAAAGATTCCTGTGAGTCTGAATGACTCATATGGATAATGAACTTGATTTAAAATCAATAGATCATCAGTATATAGCTGAGAACGTGTGGTGGTTTTACCCTGCTGGGCAGCTGAACTCCACCACAACTGCTCTCTCACTCCCCCTCCTCAAAGGAAAAGGGTTGAAATTACAATGAAAAGGGCTCAAGGGTTGAGATAAGGAAAGGGAGATCGCTCGCCAATTATCATAACGGGCAAAACAGACTCAGCATAGGGAGATTGATATAATTTATTACTTATCACTAGCAGACTAGAACAGTGAGAAACTACAAGCAAACTAACCTTCTCACATCCACCCTCTTCTACCTCCTCCCCCTGAGTGGTGCAGGGGAAGGGGAATGGGGGTTGTGGTCAGTCTGTAACGCTTCGTCTCCACCGCTCCTTCATGGTCACTTTGTTCCCCTGCCCCACGTGGGATCTCTCCCATGGGATGCTGTCCTTCCCGAACTGATCCTGCGTGGGCTTCTTCAAGGACTGCTCCCACATGGGTCCGTACCATGGGGTCTATCCCTCAAGACCAAACTGCTCCAACATGGCTCCCCCACAGGTGGCAGCTCCCACCAGGCCTCCTGCTCCTGCATGGGCTCCTCTCTACGGGCTGCAGCTCTGGCCCAGGGCCTGCTCCTGCGGGGGCTCCCAACGGCCACAGCCTCCTTCAGGCCACATCCACCTGCTCCACCGTGGGCTCCTCCACTCTCTGTAGTGTGGAGATCTGCTCCATGTGGTACCCATGGGCTGCAGGGGGACGGCCTGCTCCTCATGGGCCTCTCCACGGGCCGCAGGGGAACTTCTGCTCCAGCACCTGGAGCACCTCCTGCCCTCCTTCTGCACTGACCTGGGTGTCTGCAGGGCTGTTTCTCACCAGCTGCTGTTGCACAGCAGTTTTTTCCCTTTCTTAAATCTGCTCTCACAGGGGTGCAACCAGTGTCGCTCATTGGCTCGGGCCTGGCCAGCAGCTCCATTTTAGAGCTGGCTGGAACTGGCTCTTATCTCACATGGGGCAGCTTCTGGGCTCTTCTCACAGAGGCCACCCCTACAGCCCCCCTGCTACCAAATCTCTGCCACATAAACCCAATACAGAATGTCACAAAGTAAAGCTACCTTATGTGAATAAACACACATGGAAATTAATTAAAACTAGCACAGAATATATGACTAAATATGATTGATACTGCACTTAAGTCATAAAATTTGCTTTGATATAGAGTGGTAATTTGAGCATTTTCAAACAGTATAATTGTCTATGTCCAATGAATAAAGAGAATGATACTTTATTAAGCACAGTAGAAGTTTTGTAATAAACATATGTATCTTTTTCAAGGAAAAATATTAAGAAAATTGACAAAATGACTTTATGATAACAGCATCTAAGACGTAGCTATTACTGCTTGACCAGCAGTACCCCGCTTCCTTGTATATGTCAGTATAGTAATACAAGCGTTTCTGCAGAAATGCTTTTATCACCAGGATTAATATCTAGTCATTTACTATAGAATTTCCCTGGTAAGATGCAGAGCAGTGTCATAACCTTTTTTGTGTTATTTATTCCTGCCTCCCCCCAAAAATACAACAAACTTTTGCATATCTGTTTACAGATTGCAGTCAATAAGTTTATGTGTGGTCAGGGCATAACATGAGGAGATCAACATAACAGGCAGCTAATATCTATAAAATATGTTATTTTATTTGGTGTCTGTCATACTTTGGGGGGGGGGGGGGTTACAAAAAAAGAAGTCTGAAAGCATGTAATCTACTCTAAGTTGCACAATAATTCTATCACAGTGTCCTGACTCTACGAGGCGTTGCCCAATCTTCATATTTCTGGCTTGTTTTACCAACAATCTCATGCCACCTGCTTCTATACAACAGGAGGCATTCACCTTGCTACTGGCTAGAGGTGTACCTGATATTATATTATTCAAACTGTCTGTCACACTTATTGTTGTGTATTGCACAGAGCTGGGCAGGCAAAAGTGTCTTTGTTGAAAAAAGCAGTGAAATAAACACAATTTGTTACTTGTATTACTGTTTCGTCAGTGTGATCCTGTTGCTTTTCAAAAAGCCACCTTTAATTGCACTACTGTGCATTCCAAGACACAGCATTTCTACCCCTGCTGGCAAGCCACAAAGTCAGGCACATTTACTGAACCCAAAAAACTCCCATACAAACTCCATACAATCCATACCATATTGAAATTCAGATTAACCCTTGACATGACATGCCTTGAGAGGAATGGCAAAGACTTGAATCTCCTCCTTTCTGGTGGTTATCTAATAAAAAAACTGAAGGATTACATATATCAAAAGCCTGTTGGGCAGAGTGATAATAACTAAGGGCAAATTACCTTCATGACTCACTTGAGGTTCAGCATTTCATGACTTATGAGCTGCTTTCTCTCTAGTGGAAATTATTGTAGTAATGATATACAAGAGATTGGCTTGCTGTTATCACATATACTTTTTCTTATTAAAGATGCAAAGTAGATGTGTCCCATATAGACACATAAACACACATGCAAATACCCAAATACTACAACCAGTGACTGTTGCACATACCTTGGAAGATTTAAATTGAAACAAAAGAAAGAACCGAAGAAAAGCTGAATGAGTTCAGCAAGTCACTGTGAAATCCCAGACCTCTAATTTCAGCAGTACAAATATATGAGATCAGTTTCTACTGGCTTTACAGAGGCGAGACACTAGACCAATGACAATGTTATCTCTCTAAATACTGAATTATGTGGCCAATAATAAATAAATGTTCATACACTCCTGTTATGAAGGGCATAAAACTGAAGTAAAGGGTACTAAGATAGTCTGTATTTGAACAAGTTTGTGTCTATCTTGATTTTCACTAAAAATATCGTCTTGAATTATAGGTAAGAGCAGTCCCACTTTTATGAGAAAAAATTCAACCATTTTTTGACCGTAAAAATAGAAAGAACTATTCAGTCATCAGCTTCAGTCATTCTCATGCTATCTAAGCAGAATGAAGTTCTGCTGTTTTCTGGATGTGGTTACCTTGTATGTTTCTATAATTGCCTACTTTCATGACCACAGGCTATTGACTATTTGTCATCTGGTTTCTACTCTTTAACACCTCTGGCATAGGTGGCCAATTCCTAGGGAGCGTTGGTAAAAAAACTAGCCAGGGCCTGAACTACTTAAAGGCTGATGACTTACAGAAACTGTTGACATATTTTATGAACAGATGAGAAGTATATATAAGCATGTGTTAGAGCTTTAGTTTTAGCATGTTAACAGCATTTGATTAAATTTCAATATTATATAACCTTCTGTGGTCTACATACGACTTTGCAATGTAGTAGTATTATTGAATTAAATGTCTCAATTTACCTACAAATAGACCTCAGTTCCAAGCAAAGGAAGCCTAACTGCAGCTAGTAAACTTCTGAATGTTTGTCAAGGAAAAATCTCTGTGGTAAGTTGAAGGCAGAGGAAAGAAAGAGACTCACAAAGGGTAGCCCAGGGGTAGCCTGGGCACTCTCATGTTACTGGGCATTCCACCAGTGAGAGAAACTGTCTTATACACTGGGGCATAAATTCACTTGTCAGGTCTGGAAACAGTCCTAGGAAGCTGCCTGGGGAAGTTCTAGGAACCAAACAAATGTAAATATAACCACCAAGGGGAAGCACGTTGCTGTTACAAGAACGTGGAAGAAATACTTAAAAAGTGCATCAGTTTCAATGCAATGAAATCTGGGGTCATTACTCCCTTGCATCACTGATAGAGAAATGGGATTACAGAGTGGGAAGAAGATAGAATAAATCATTTATCATGCTGGTGTGAAAAACTGAGATTAAACACCAGTCCCAAGAATCCTTACATCATAGTTCTCTGAGTCACCCTGCCTACTTACACCACTTACAACCTAGGTGAATTTTTCAGCAAAATTCTATCAAGACAATCAATAGCTCAGCAGAAGTGCAAATAATACAAATCCTCTGTTCTCAGTATCTCCCTAAGTTTCCGCACAGCTCAATTACCTTGGACAAACTTTGACGGACTTCATGTGTCTCAAGTTGTCTATCTGTAGAACAGTAGCAAAAATAATAACAAAAAAAAAAAAAAAAAGGAAAAAAAAAACAGGTATTTTGACAAAAATAAAGAATATGAAAAAAACTGTTTTTCTCTGGCTATGAAAATCTGTACTTCAAAGTAAAACCCGAATATTCCCTGTAACTTCTCAGACTGCACATGTCATTTACAGAGCAGTTTCCCCAAAATTACGTTGAGTGAGTAAAAGGAAATTCTAAATCCAGATAGCTAAGAAGGAAAAAAAAAAAAAAAAAAAGAGCTGGAACTCTTTTCAGCACCCACTTCCAAAAGAGATCAACAAAGTCACAGATCTGCAGGACTTTCTGCCTAAAATGCAAGTCTCTAAGCTGGCCTTGTGAGCAAACACCGTGTTGCCTGTGCCACCAGTAAGAACCAATAAATGAGATGTAAAAGCTGTTCTTAGAAGCAAACACATATCCCACTCAAAGGACATCCAGCACAGCCCTTGCTTTTTGGATCCAAAATTAATAGATGAAAAAGGGGCATAGGATCAGAAGCACATACTATGATTTTCATTCATACTGCTTGCATTGCAGTTCATGAAAATCTGAATATAAAGCACAGCATACAATTCCCTGACTCAGCTCTTTGCTCCTGTTGGCCAGTGGCATCATGAGCCCATGCACGTAGTCAGACTGGTATGGGAAAACACAGCAAGGGCATGGGCATTTTATCAGCCTCCTCAACAAACTACGTCTGCAAACAGTCTTTCCCCAGTTAAACTGAAGGCTTCTTTGAAGACTTATGCCTGTTTTTCAAATGTATCTGTATTAAAAAACAATAGACAGATTTCCAGTTGGCCTGCTAAGAGTGGGGTGGGGGGAAGAAAAATGGGGAAGTCACTGAGGCCTGCCATGTGTGGGGAAAAAATGGAGTCAGGCAAGAGTATGATGCCATATGTCATCGATTATCACATTGATTAAAAGAGATTTTCTTTCCTCACCCACCCCCAGTCAACAAGCCATGAACCACAGCTATTTCATAGGGTCTTTTTTTGCCCTACTTATTTCTTACACACAAAGCTGACTGTTGTGGTTCAGACAGTTTACATTCGGTGTGTTTGAAGAGTAAGAGAGAAAATGTCCCACTGTTTCCTACAATACACTGTTGATGCACAGAAAGTGTTCCTGACTATAACTACCAGGATGCTAAGCTTTGTTGCCGCACTGGGCAAATATCTGCACTTTACTTTGTTTGAACCCTGAGGGATCGGACAGCTTTCACCACTCAGGTAGCAATGCGCTGCCTGATGGCTAAGAGCTTTCCCCATGTTATAGGCGTGCAGTTAAGCACGTTAGCTCTCTGCAAGACAGATCACAGCTGTGTTGCTCTGTAAGCTCTGGAGGACTTACTGTAGACATAAAGCAAAGCTTGAAGCAAAAATCCAAAAGCAAGCAGAATAACATAAACAATCGCTTTTAAATCCTGTGGTAGGCATAACTTTGGCATATTTTTAATGTTTATTACACACTTTAAAAAAATGCTACTGCCACAGAACTGTGTTATCATGAAGTTACATATCAACAGAAATTCTGAATAATAGCTACAAATTTGGGGGGCTTTTTGCACTTGAAAAGAACTCTCACTACTTGTTTATATGCCTTCTAAGGTGCTTTAATGCCTTTGAAAACTTGGTCTTGGTCTTAAAATCCATGTAGTCTCTAGCCAAGGACATAGATTCTAATCCGAAAAGTAATGATCATAAATGTGTTTCTTTTTTTGTCACATAGTCCAGTTGAATGTTTCAGTCATGTGTGGTTTGAAAGGCAAAGCATGTGAGAAAGAGATTCAGAGAGAATAATCCCTCCTGGCATTTCAGGAAGATTAAGGAAAACAAATTTAGGTGTATTTCCTTAAATGCACCCATGTAGCAAATGACAACAGGGAGGAGAAAGTGGACAACTCATGAAAAAGTGGATACCATATCAGCCAGAGCACAGCAGAGCAACCCAACTCCTGATCATCTTTCTAGAAGACACAACTACACAGATCCTGAGAAGAGGAAAACCAGCTCGATCTGGTTCCTTGTATACCTTCTTATGCTGTACGTCCATGCCTGGTTTGAGGAACAATCTGATCACACAAGAGGTGACTGGTGTCAAGGAACTCAGATTATACATTAAGTGATTGAAACTGACTGTTTATATTCCATGTTACAAACAAGAACTATTTGCTTGCAAAGCATTGGACAAGGTGGGCCTTGATATGAAATACAGAACTGTTTGGGTTGTGAATGGTAAGAGAATTTAAAAATTGTGAAAGTCCAGAAAATAAAGATAGGGATACAGCAAGATTTGCATATGAGGGTTGCAAGAGGTAGGGTGATTTAATGGTGAAAAGGGGATTTAATTAAAGCATTTAACATTATGAAGGGTAGAGTCAAAAACTAGCCAGTCCATCTTTTTAACAGTGTCTCAGAACACCAGAACAACAGGAGGGTCACTTGAAGTTAATGACAGGTAAATGTAAAACAAAAGAGAGAGAATAATACTTCACACAGCATGTAATCAGCCTGTGGGATTTCTGTCATGGAGGGTCACCGAGTCAAATACTTCAGCTGAATTTTAAAAAGGGGAAGGTAATTTTATGACCAAGATGATAATTTTATGAACAATGGTATTTATGTTTGCTAAAATAGGGATCATTAAAATTCACATGGCCAGGCAGAATACGATTACCAAGAAGGAATTCATTCCACCACACTCACTGTTCACTCCAGGCTTGTCTCACATTGCACAATTGTCAAGTGTTACTTTCTGATTTGATCACTATTGTTTGAGACATCAGTTAAATGTCACCACCAGAGAAGGAGGTTGTCCACTCTAGCACAGACAGACCTGAAAACCAGACTTCTGAGTCCATCATGAGCCAGGTCCTACACTGTTAAAACACTCTGTAGATGTGAGGATACCATGGACCAGAAGTGGCTCAGGTTCATATCACTTGAGGAGGCCTACCACTGAAATCTGTATGGTATCTATAAAAGAAAATTCCACATAGACTCCCTCTAGCAGATAGACAACTTCCTAAAGTAAATACTTTAATTGAGCTAGAAGTGACTGCACATTATATGGCTTACATAGAGAACAAAGAGGAGTAATTTGCTCTCGCTTAAGAATTGCAGAGTGAAAAGTTATTAAATTATAACAATTTGAATAGATCACCACGATGGACACTTTTCAGGGCAAAATCTGCTTCTATGAACAATAATTTGTCATTTTATCCTTCTGGCCTGTTGTCTTTTGATCACATCAGACTTCATAAAAAGTACTTTTCACTTCTCAGTGCTATGGGATTATTTGAGAGGTGAGTTGATAGGGAAGCAAGTGTGGGTGGTTCAAGTTTGTCATCTAAACTTGATTTATCAAATCAATTTTAAAATGAGACTTCTTTCATTGTATCTTCCATCCCTGAAAATTCCCTTCTATGGGTATTTTGGGGAAGGTTCTCTGAAAAGTGTTAATACACAGGCTTCAGTGTGAACTCTTAAAAGTTCAAAAACTATTTCTCAGAAGTTCAAAGGACATCTTACTGATTCCTCTAAAGTTTGGAGGTGAACTACCTAAAGTGAAGGCCACTAAAGCTTACGTGTAGTTTTGAAGAAACTTGCATGGAATTCTAGTGACAATTATGTTCGGGAACATAATTACTATCTGGCCTATATTACTTACATATATGGTAGGAAATAATTGGTTCGGCAGTACAAACCTACCAATATGTTTCGTTAGCAGCTTTATTATAGAAACAAAATTAATTCCCATAAACAAACGTCCATTAATTTTGAATTAATACTGTAAATATATAGCAATTATGTAAAGGAAGGTGAAGGGGACACCTTATTAAAATAGCACGGTACTTAAACATAAATAATAAAAAAAGATAAATATCTTGAAATTTTCAGCTTCACAACTTGGATTCTGATCCCATGATAATAGCAATATTAATGTAATGTTTAATTACTACTAAAAATCATTTCCCTGGACACAGAGTTTAGATTGTGCCTATAATCCTCCTTATAAAAAAAAAAAAAAAAAAAAGTTACAAAAATAAAACAGCCGTTAATCCAGAACATAACTCAATAACTAGGGATTGCAGAGCTTTGCTTTTTCTTTCAATACTTTCAGCCCACAGAACATGTTCACGAACAAGGTTGCACGTTCTGGGTTACCAGTGAGCAATATGATTACAATCCAGTGCTGCTGTAGTCGATGGCTTTTCAGTGTGATTTGGATCACATAGTAACTTGCCCCCAGCTGAATTTAAAATCCAAATTGTAATATTGACACCAGAAACCTGAGTCTAACAGTTACACTACTCCCCCAATCAGACAAAAGAAACTCAGTATTTAATTATGTTTCCAGAAAACACAGCTCAAAAATGAGCTGCAGATCAAGTACTCTTTATAGCATATTGTCACTACAGCAATACGAGCAAATGCATTTGAAAGAACCACAACCTAATCCCAAATAGTTCACAGAGACAAAATTCATTCAGAGAGAAAAGTGTTAAAACACATCCAGTTCTGTTTTATGCATACATGAATTCTTTAATATATATGAAAACCTATCATTTTTACAGCTCCCTCTTTGTATTTAAGGCAAGTTAATTTTCTTCATTTCCAGTAAAACTATTGTTATAGCTTCAGCCATGGTCTGGATTTTACCATGACCAGATTCTACCTGTGGGGAAAAAAAAGTTTTTGTTCACTTCACAAACGCATTTTAAGGTTAACATCATTGCTTACCTGCAGATTGTGATGTTTGCTTAGGAAAGTTTCTTTTTTAAGTCAAATGACCTTGCAATGGTCAGTGAAAATGCATAAAATAAGATTTTAATCTCTGAGGGCATGATTCTATTAAAGTAAATGCAAGTAATACCATTGACCTCAGTGAATTTGGGAAATTGCCCTAAACTGAGAAGAGTGTAATGTGTGTGTGTGTGTGTGTGTGTGAACAGATGATAAGTTGTGATACAACTGAAGTGGATAAAGTACCTTTTGATGATGGCAGAAGTTCACTGAACAGCAGTAGGACTTCTAGAATGAGTTAGACAAACGTCCCAGGAATGACACAGGTATAATTTACTTTGCTTTGAGAAAGATGTTAATGCCCCACCACAATCTAGGAACCAAAAGACTTCAAAGAACCATTAAAGTAAAAACTGAAATATTTCAAATAATTGATTATAAAATACTTTACTGAAATTATCAGTCAAAGAATACGGTGAATTAAATGTCTAATACAAATATTTTATTAACAAGTACACATAAAGTAAAATTTTATAAACTTAAATACATTAAAAAATGCTAGTGACATTTGTAAACTTAGCAACATTTCTTAAGCTGCTGGGAAAGATTATTTGGTGGCAGTGTATTAGAGCTAAATCTTGCCCACTCCTTCCTTATTTGTTGCATTTAAAGGATTCAAGGGTCTCCTTGAATCTGAAGGTGGGAACCTCAGTATGAACATAGGCTCAAAGCAAAAAGAATGTCAGTCTGAAGCAAAGCCTTCTTATTATCCAATTCTGGCAAGTGGATGTACTTAATTTGTCATCCTGTCTTTGGGCAGACTAGATCCGACCTTTAGCCTGAGTTTTATATCCTGTGGTTACCTAAACCAGTCTGCTCTTGGTCTGTGGTCAGTTCTAGCTGTGGAGGTGAAAAGTTAATTGTCTATGACCATTTCCTTTAATTCATCTTTCCTTGACATTTCTTTTTGGCCTTAGCATAAAAGCTGAAGTTATAAGGCATCCTCAGGCCTACCAAAGGTCTACAGTAGTCTCTTAGCATTACCACATCCCCTCAATCATTCTCTATGTACCTTTCTTGTTTTTAAAGCTAAGAGCAGTCTTCTTCTTCTGAATTATACACCTAGCATAATAGCATTTTGGTCTGTGACTAGTGTCCTGGTTATTGTTAAAAGTTAAATGACCTCTCATGTCCCATCCCGTTCTATTTCTGTGATGAAAAAATCACTTCAGATTTCAGACAAAACTATTCTGAGAGAGGAAATTAAAATGCAGGAAATCCTGAAATCCAAACTTCTGTTCTACTTATTAGCTGTGACTTGCCTTCTAGTGAAACTTCTGGAAATCAGAGAGTGGACACTGAGAAGACTCTAAGGTTTGAAGTCAGTAGGAATCAGGCCCAAAGCATGTAAGTTGCCCATTTCTGAAAAAAAATGCCAGGCTGCAGTCTGCCTTTGTGTATGTATTAGTGCTAGTATCATTCACTTTGAAAGATATTGACCATCACAAAGAGATTTAGGACCCACTCCTGCAAACACTTATGCTGGTATTCAGTGGTATATAATCCCTTTGACTCAGCATGATGGCAACCTACCATTAAACCAAGCATAAATATGTGAAGGATCAGACCATTTACCAACAAAGTAAATAGGTGCTGTGGGCTAAACTTCATCCCAAGCAGACTGCTGTGAGTGTGACAAATCAGTCTGTACTTCTTCCTGATAGCCATCGGACTCAGACTTGTATTGTAGCAGAAGAATGTGATGGTCAGGAATTGTATGATCCAGCACAGCCGCACCACAGCAGACCAGGATGGAGCCTCGATGGAAACAAAGAGCTCTACGCCTCATTCCTACTTATACACTACTTATCATGCATACAAGACATAGTTGCTAAGCAGTTGAGAGACCTATGTTTTGCCCCTTCAACATCACAGCTGCACACCAGCTCTCTCCATCTGGAGCAGGTGGTCAGAGAACTGGAAAGCAGCTATAACACTGGTCCAGAAGCATAAGGCTTCCCCTCCACCTATGAAAGAGCAGGAGATGCAGTCTGGTTTGGGAGAGGTGGATCTCCTGAATGATCTTGGCAAATCTGTCCCTGACTTGCCTAACACCAGTGGAGTCATCGTCAGCTAAGTGTCTTTCCTGCACTTAACACTTCTTCCCCATTATCTGTCATCTAGTGCTTGCTGAAAGCAGGACAAATGAAATAAATGTAAACAGCATCCAGATTCTTTCATACCTTTATATTTATCTGAACATTCGTCATACAACTTTAAAATATCTCTGTAGGGATACAGCAGCTCTGTCCCCTCACAGTTCATGTGCTAATCATGCTTTACCCCACCTAGTTTTAAATGAATAACTTGACAGACTCTTTTCTTCTCTCTGTAGGTGATTATAGAGAATTCTGTCTCAGGTAAGCTGGGTTTAGTTTTGTTTGTTTGTTGGTTGGTTGGTTGGTTGGTTTGGTTTTTGTTGTTTTGTTTTGTTTTGTTTTATTTTTCCCTGATACTCATTTTTCTTGATTCTACCCTCCTATATTGCATTTCTTCTAAATGTACTAAGTAACCTTTATCATTCTCTGGAATAGCCTCCTTTCAGAAAATCTATAGGATGTTATCATGTGTTCTCCAAAGATGGACCTTGAATTCTTCTAATCTTTCATCCCATAAATTAATTTCTCTGTTTTTCCATCCAATGTTATTGCCCTCCTGAAGTCCTTCCAAATTGTCAGTACCTATCTGATATGAAGTTTGCCAGAAGCAAGCCCAATAATTTGGTTATGGCATGCTAGAGATGTGTAAGGAGAACATATTACTGCCCACTCTTCTGCTTATCATTCTGTGGCCATGGTGTCCCTTCTACTCTTTCTTGTCCACTCTTACTTAATTCTTGTTATAACTTAAAATATAATTTGTTTTTAAAAAATTGAGAAAATATTCAGGTGAGTTCTGTGTTAGCTTGTTTTGTGGTGTGTATAAAAATATCTTTAAAATCTGGGAGATTTCAAATCCAATTGGATAGGAGCCTAAGGAAGAGCTGCCGATGCTGCTGATTATGCAGTGTGGCTCCAAAGTAGTGAATCACAGTATCAAGCCACACTGATGCATGATGTTCACTCACTTAGGTGAATATGATGGTTACATAGCGTAGTAGGTTCCTCTGTTGGATCTGCATTCCTGTGGAGATATTAACATTTGGAATTGCATTGAAAAGTCATTCTTTAGCTCTCAAGGGCATATGTCGAAACTTGTATGGAAGGTCTCATCCTTGCATTTTACCAGTGATAAATGAGCACAGTGTAATGAAAATCACAATATTTTTTTATTGGCAGCCATTATACTGGCAAATTTTTATACTGCAAGCTCTCTCCATGAGCTAGCATGCATTCTATCCTCATTTGAATGTGGTCAGAATGTTATGAGAGGTTAAAGCTTTCTCTTCTAATGGAAATGTTTTTAACTATGTTTACTTTAATTAAGAGCCAAAGCTGAACAGCTCCTTGACAATGCCTTGAACTCTCTCTCTCTTTTTTTTTTTTTTTTTGTGCTGAAGATGATAGCTAAAGTTATCTGCTCTGCACTTTGGATGAATAGATGAGAGAAAATGATAATGTGCTAACTCCTAACATCACTTACTACTTCGTTTCCAGGTTTTGTTAACCTTTGTGTGCCAGCAGTCCAAGGAATGCACAGGTAGGGAACTGCACCTCAGAGACACTTTTTCTTTTAAAATAAATAAATAAATAAATAAATAAATAAAATGAATACTTTATGCCGTTGTTATTACAGTCAGTAGCAACATATTTTGACTCTATGCAAAACGTTCTTGGTGAGACCCAAGGATCCTGAAGGACTGTGCTGGTGTACATTTGTTGCCAGTAAGAGTATTAAACTTAGTGCATGGCTAGATTTTTTCCATCTTTAAAAATGGCATGTGATAGCTCATTCCCTGAAGAGTTCTACTGAGTCAATGCAGTTACTCATAAATATTACACATCACTAAAGATAACAAGGTACCAATCAATGTACAAAAAAGAAAGATGACAAACAAATCTTTATGACAGTATCTGTGAAACATTTGCCCTTTTTCTTCAGCTGAATTTTATATAGGAACATGCTGACATTTGCCCCAATCCCTCCACTTAAGGACCAGATTTTCACAGACTTAAAGATTCGGTTGGATATAAGTTCCAAGTGCCTTGTACAAGTGCTCAAAGTGATGGAATATCAAGACATTTGTGAATAACCAAGAAACACACATTAAATCAGTGCTACATCCAAGTGCTACATCATCATTACTAATGTATGGCTAAACGCAAAGTATTCTTGGCAAAATATAGATTACTGAGATGCTCAGAGTTGGAAAGATATTTGACTATTCATTTCATTTTTTTTATTGTGAATATTTTTAGTTAGGCTTTACAGCTACATCCCTAAAACTAAAATGCTAAAAGTTGCCAAAAATGCACAAAAGACTTTGAATCTAGTTGTAAGAATTGGGTGGAGCAGATAGGACCTACCTAACCACATCTATTTATAAATTTTGTGTGATAAGTCTCTCATAAGATGTTTTAAGCATTGACTTTCTATTTTGATAGCCTGAAAGCATATGGACATCCAAGAGAGTTACTCCTGTCAGTAAGAAACAGGCTTTTGATGCATAGGTGGCAACTAGATATTTAAGTAATGGATGTAATGGATCTTTTTTTAACAGTGCTTGGTGGGACTTTCAATTTTTGATCTCAAGTTCAGACCTGAAACAGCTTGAAAGCAGCTGAATGCTGCTGCAGCAGGTCAGATCACGGAAAATTTAGCAGGCTAATATTAATGTCTTAGAAAAGACTTTGAAACTAAAGCTAATTCTTTTCTTGTTGGTATGCTCCTGAGAATAAGCAGCAACAGCAAAGGAAATCTCTCCTCCGTTCAACAGAGGAGACCCTCCAGATCAGGCTCAACAAAACTGGTCGAATAGGGCAGAGGAAACCAGCTGTTGGGTTTTGTTGTGTTTTAATCGGTAAACAGAGGACACCCGTTTCCAATCTGTTAATTCAGTGCTTTTCAGAGGCACTAATCACATTAAAATAATGTGAAGCAATGCGTTCTATTGAAATTGTATCATTCAATGTATCAGAGGAATGCATTTTCTTTTCATGATTTTAGTTTATATCCTGGCAGCAGAGCAAATGTGATTTCTTTGACTGATGGCTTGTTGCATTTGTGTGCATATTTAATCAACAATAGACTCAACATATAAACAGCATATATATCCATGGAGTCACAGTCAGCCACACTCTGCTGGCAGCTAAGCCAGGGTAATTCAAGAATAAATGCCATTGAAATCAGCGTATTTACAGTGGGGTAGCAGGAAGCAGAACCTGTTCCCCTCTCCTTAGCTGCTGAAATAAAATGACAGTATACACAAATAAGAGTCCCAAATTAAAAGCCTTGGTCTTTAAGTACATTGAATTTTCTACATCTGAATTTTGGCTTTAAATAATAAAAAAAAAGAGAGAGAGAGAGAGAGAGAGAGAGAGAGAGGAAAGAGCTAAATTATGGCTTAAGTTAAAGCTTCAGAAAGAATTTAATAATTTAATTAATTGGGGGGCACGGGACCATTGTGCTTCTGTGGTACAGACAGCACAAGCCCTAGTGGCTCCATCCCCTCTGCCTGCGGAAATGGATCCTGATGCCTCCCTGGCTCTGCGCAGGGGCAAACCCGTTCCAGGAGTCGATGGCCCCACTCCCTTCAGCCTTGCAAGCATGACTGGTGGAGTGAGGATGGCAAGTCATGGTCGCAGAGGGGCTATAGCAGTACCTTTACTTCCTCTCCATCTTAGAGGTACTATTCTTCCCCAGGGAAGGGATGAAGGCTGGCCCTGAAATTGTGTTTTCCTTAAATGGAAAAACTTGGGCTCTTCCTTTGTTTATTTATTTTAGAAGTGAACTTGAGCCATGTCTTCTAGCATTTTGCTATGAAACTCTATGTGCACCGAGCATTTTATAGGTCTGCAGCTCTACATGCTTTCTTAGTTCCAGCTCAGGCTGATTCAATAAACGACTTTTATTCACTCCCAAGATTCACACTTAACTATTCAATAAGGGCTTTAATGAAATGTTTTCATTGTAACAAATAAAAAAAAAAAATAATGTAATGGGCACTGAGATATAAAAACCCATTTTCCATAATAAGGTCATTCAACTAAATCTAGCATGAAAGAAAGTAACTACTCTGTGAAGTCCCAGCAGGAACTTAAGTGGAGGGTTTGAATTTAGAGAACTGGTCTGCATTTCTGACTGAAGTGAAACGTCTTCCCTCACCTCACCCAAGCAGAGAATGTGTTGAGCAGTTTACTACAATGCCTGCAGATTCACCAGATGCCATTTCTGGGTCTGGGTACAGTAGAAGTTGAATGTATTGACGTGGCATCTGTACACGAAGATGTGTGTTAATGGGTGGACTAATCAATTTGAAAAGTTGCAAAGTTAACCCTCTACAGAAAAGTCTGAATATCTTTGAAATACTAGCTCAGCCATGACACAGTTTCTCACTGGTAACTAGCCTTCCCTGCCCTTTTCTAACCCTACAACACCCTTTCCTTCAGAACGGACACTTACAGGCTTACATAAATGTGTGATAAAGTCTTGTGGCAACGCGTACTGCTTAAGGACTTGTTTGCATGTATTCTTAGTGGCTCAGCGGAACAGACTTCATTGGTACTGTTTTAATAAGTCTTTGTTGCAGGCATTGAAAAAAAACTTCTCTCTATCAGAATATGAACACAGGGAAGGTTGCACAGGACTCAGGCATGACATAACCACAAACTATAGGTAGATATAAAGTCAAAGGTAAACCAGATGAAAAAGGTTTAAACAAAACCTTTGTGTGGCCCTAACACTCCCCTCTGTAATCTCAGCTCATATTGAGGAGGCCAGCACTCCACAATACTGAAGTGAATGTTCAGGGATTGCAAGCCTATTGCCTCACAGTCTAGCTCCCTCCTTAATCTAGATTTTCCCTGTAAAACTTAATGCTAGAGCTCTGTGAATAGATGCCTAGAGTATTGCTTTAGGGTGCAGTGTGGTGCCATGCTGATATGCCCTTTAATGTGCTTATAGTGGGTAATGATCACAAGATGTATGTCACAAAAAAACATCTTTACTGATGAATCCAAAGTGAGTCTAGCATGTGCTGCTGGCCAGTTACTTCATTTTTTCAGAAGTGAAGGAGCAAGATCAAATCTCTCATCATATCCTAACCCTTTAGTTCTTGTCCTGACTGGCTAAACATTTCTACCAGTAGGACTCTGGCAACTTAGAGAAAAGTGGGAGAAATATATAAAAGAGAATTCCTCTCTTCCATCTCCATCCNGGGGGGGCATATTGGCATACTAAACTGCAGGGTAAAACAGATGATGCCACAAGAAGCTGTTAAAGAGTTTCTGGATGTAGAGAGGGGAAACAAAGCTGGGGAAGGGCAAAAGGACACAGAGGAAGAATCTATACAGGGGGGATGGTCATTGCAGTCGTTGCATCACCAGAGTCATGTCTTGAAAGTCCATAAACTGCAGCTTATGCTTCTTTGATTGTATCCTGAAAGTAGACAGGTCGGTGTCGAAGGGGAGAGCAGCATTGCTGCTCACACAGCCACACAGGAGGAGAGGTCACACTGAAGTACAGAGATCGTTCACCTACTGAGCTGAAAATTTATCATTTTATTAAATGCTGCTGAGATAGATGTTTGCTTAAGGAAAGTTTCCTCTTCTTATTTTTTTCCATTTTATTAATTTATTGATTCTCTATTTGAGCAGACTTGCCGAAAGACTAGTCAGCATAGTCCATATTTCTCTCATGTCTAGGCTGATGTTGGCAAAGCACATGGGGAGAAATTGATACCCACAAAAGTTTTGTAAAAGAGGTCAGCTGGAAAAGGGCTGTATTGCTCAGGAAGATACGTTGTGCTCAGCTCAGCTCCTTTTTCAGAGGGAGATAACTTCTCAGAAATGTGAAAACAAGTGTCATTGCTCAGGTATGTGAAACAATTTCTTAATGTTAAGGTGTTTTTTTTCCTCACACATAATGAATGCTATTAATTACTTCTTTCTTCAGTGAAACATAACCATCTTTTATTATTCTAGCAGGAAATCTTAGTGACAAGTACTCTGAAGTTCTCTAATGACTTTTTGTACAGATTTTATTTTATTTTATCTTATTGTTGTTGGTGGTGGTGGTTTTTTTGGGGGGGAAACAATTTAACTAAGTAAGATCAGAAACAAAATACATAGGTTATGTCAGAATTAGCACGTGCTGTCAACAGCATGATCTCAGCGTGATTATAGGCTGGACTGGGTGATCTTGGAGGTCCCTTCCAACCTAAATGATTCTGTGATTCTGTGTGATCTCCACATCTCCATCAGTTTATCCTCTTTTCACTGCCTTCCAGCAAAAGTTACAGTTTGATTACTCCTTTACCTCTAAAAACGTTTTAATTGACTGCCAGGTACCTTATGCATGGTTTCTTTAAGGTTTGTTATTCCCCAGACTATCTGAGCATATATGTAGCACTCATGCCCTGTCATTGAGTCACGTCTGGTTTCCAGCTGTTGTGATGATTCTAGATTGTGATAATGTTTGTCATTGCTTTTCACTAAACAAAGCATGATCCCAATTCTTCTTATGGGTTTTCTGTAGCTTGTGCTATGTGCAAAGAGCCCAGAAAAGACTCTCTGTGTAGCCTTGAAAGCTTTCAGAAACAGCAGAGGGAAGAAAGATGCAAGTCAAAAGAGCAAGGTCTGAGAGTCAGGGATCCCAGCCTCCACCAATATACAGGGTTTAAGAGCAAGACGAAGGTCTCAGAGCATCTCTGGTTGAAAAGAGGCAGATTACTGCTGGAAACTTTGTTTTGCACAGGCACCCAAAGCCTTTGCTATTAGTGGTAACAGTCTGCACAGAATGAGGTCCCATTGCAAAGACCCAAACCCTACCTAGACACCTGTTACTTCCTACTGTTGCTTTGCTTCTGCCTTCTGAATTTCTCAAAACCGTTTAGCTCACTTTACTACCCCACCATAGGGTCATATATGAAATACAGCCAAATATTTGCCTGTCAGTCTGTCTGCTCTTCTACTTTAAAATGCATATCATTTCCTCTACCAGTGTACCCATTATTCTGAGATCAATATGTGACCTCAGATTTTAAGGCCAAAAGGGGCTTTTAGATTATCCAGTCTGACCTTGCTTTTGATTCAGACTTTATAATTTCATCTCATTCTCCCTGTACGTGAAAGCATAGTGCACATTCTTAAGTAATTGTATACATAACATGCAGTGGTGTGTAATTTAATAAATAGTAACAAACTATATCCAGATGATCCTGAATTCACCTAGCAATATTATTGGCCGACTGAGAATTTCAGGCATTTGCTGGAAAGTTTAATGCAAGCTTTGAAATTTGGAGAGCATACTTCTTTGTGTAAGAAATCCTCCATTTCTCATCATGAGTTTCTGAGAAACCATTAACATTTTTTATTTAAAGTAATAAGCTCAGAAGAAGGGGATGTAGCCATGAGATAATAGCCTTTGTGAAATCACTAGGTGTGCTGAGGTGAATCCATGGGTACTCAACATAATGACAGGATCATCAGCTAATGCCTACTTTTATAGAGTTTTAATATTCTAATCACTTTTCCAAGAAATAATCTTTATATTTAAAGGTATAAGGACAGTGTTAGAGCCAAAAATGTTAAAATAATATTATGTTACTCTACGAATCTTGTAGGCAATTAGTTTTAGTAGAACCTAATACACCATTCTGATTCACTAAGACTGAGGTTTCCAGCTAAAAGAATTACAGAGGCTATGCCTGCTCATTATATTTCAGCTCTAAGCCAATTGAGCTTTTCTTCCTCAGAGTCCTCAGGCTCATCTGCTTGGTGTCTTGATTAGGATGGCAAGGGAGCCTGATGGTTCCTTGTGGCTGGCATTGTGATTAACCACCCCTATGGCTGAGGTTCCAGCATGACTGTGGAAGTCATGACACATGTATTTGATTCCAGACTCTCACTCACACTTTACTCCTATACAGGAATCCCTATTGCCACCTGTCTAAGAGGTAGAGATTAAGCCATGTCTGAATGCCACAAATCTTAATGAAGTGATGAGTATGCAGAAGGTTTGAGACCCCCACCAATAAAAATATATGTACAAAGTACTTTTCTCATATGGCTTGTGAGAAAAGGTTGTTACTATTAAAAAAAAAAAAAAGAAAAAGAAAAAAACTTTTTCAAGCACTACTACTTTCTTGGCTACAAAGGAGTTAGCTAAATCTCATCGTGAAAAGGGGGAATTAGTGTTGGAGAATATCATATGGAAGGTATATGCAACCATATACTGCAGAACATACTGTGTCAGAGAGTGTACTTTCCCATATTGCTAACCATTATTTCTTGCAGGTGGGAGCTCACTATTTCTGACAACTAATGCAGTTTAAATTATGGAGAAAGTGGTTTTGTTTGCTTGCATGCTTTCTTGGTGTAGATGTGCTATTCAGCATTCACTTCTCCCAGGACAGTCCCAGAAATATTAGACGTACCACTCATTCTGACTGTCTGAAGGTAAAATATCTAACCTGATTTAGAGATAGACACCTCCAGAGCATATGGCATCTCTGCCTGTTGTTATGTCTCTAATGCCAATGGGATAAATAGCCTTCTGAAGAATCCTAATAGGACTAAATTAGATCAGCTGCCTAACTTTTAATGGGTATAATTAGGTGAGGAGAATATTTTAATTTACCTGGAGGAGATACTACCTCAAAAATGCTTTTGCATCCAAACCTACAGGCAAATCTGCAAACACATATGTACATGCTACATCTGGTTTAAAAGAGCTGTCAGAGATTGTCTTCAGATATGAGCCAGTTTTCAGGTTGGAAAGGAACTGGAAAGGAACTAAATGCTAAACTCGTAAAAGTGTTAGTCAGTCTACAACCATTTAACAAGTATCTAATAAATACAATTATTAAAAAGAAAAAGTTATTCCAAGATGAGCAGGCAACCTTATGCTGTCATCATTTTGTAGATCACAAGGTCATACAAATTTTCAAATGAGAAAGTTCTTTGCATCTGGGATAAGGATATGTATGACAGCACAAGAGAACATGACCAAATAAGAGGGGGTTCTTAACTATATTCTATAGCGAAGCTACAAAGTCATTTTACTCATGTTTTCAGATATGATTAAATAGTAGTCATGGGGTTATTTTCTGATTATTTCTGACTGAAAATTCAAACATTTTCAGTATTGTAATGAGGATTTTACTACACTGCTTGTGATGCTTCTGAGATCCAAGTATTCCTGTATTAAAGTAAGCAAGAAACATAATGTTTATCAAGTTATATTTTCCACTTGAACTGGCAATGAGATTGTGCATTCCTAAGCCACAAGAATAAAATCTTTGGAAACTAAAAGCAACCAACAGTACATACTGGGATGTCAGTGATCCATAAAGGCTATATTTAGATTTATATAGCAGATAAATACTATCTGTCATTAGACTGCAAGTAAATGTTTAATATTTGGATCCTCTGTCAGATTTCTGCCTAACATTACTCTCCAACAGAGTATGAAAACATCTTCAGGAGAAGAGCAAATCAAGAAACGGTGCTCTCAACAAACAGGCAGCTAAGTGAACCACACGACTCAACGTTAGACACACAGGGGGTCAAGTAAGAAGTATGAGACATAAAGGGACCAAGGAAATTAGCTTGGCCCATTCCGGCAGTTCTTGAAGAGACAGCAATCAGTTCATGCCTAGCTGGCACTGCAAGTTCATGTTAGATGCTCAGGGAAACACATCTCAATTGCTTCAGTATTTTTGCTCTGTATTCAGCTTCAGATCATGGTGGCTTCCTATTATAGAATTAGTGACTGTCTTGAACAATGAATTCTTCTTTGGGCTTTTTTTTTTTTCCTTTTCTGGCAATTTGCTGTGGGATTTCCCATTGTCCCTTATGGCCAAATTAGGGAGATATGCAGAAACTATTTCTATTTCTCATAACCCAAGAAGGGTTAAGAAAACTCATCATTGTAAAGGGTCAATCGCTTAATTTACTTTCCTTCTATGAATATAAGCCCGTTAAGCTTTTGTCCTTCCTGTTACCTGAACTTTTGCTGTCACACACAGAAGATTCAAACAAATGATGCTTTTCATCAGGACTTTGTCTCCTTTAAATATCAAAAGAGCTCTTTCTTTACAATACTACAGCCAAAATTGTATTACTGAACTCTCTTCCAGCTGTCAAACAATATGCCTGAACAATTTTTGCTTCCACACAATGTACGCATCCTAGTATTCACCTATTTCTATTTAATTTTCACTAACAAAATAGTGATCAAGATATCATGGGCTTTAAATTTACTGGTGGCTAAATTTTGTAAGGCATCCTAGTCTCAATTGTCAAACCTATATTTCTAACTGCCGAAGTTCACATCTCAAAACAAAGAAACGAAAAAAAGAACAAGGAAGGTTCATTCCATGACCACTACGTAATGCCTTTGCTATTTTTTATTTTGAGCTGTGGTCTTTGGGCTGGTTTCCACAGAACATGTAAGCCTGGTGGAAGGTCTGCCTCTGTCCTAGGCGTGTGTTCCCATCTTCCAGTAGTGGAGTCATGCACCTTCTTCCTCACTCTTCAGTAACCTGGATATAAGGACATGTACTCTCACTGAGAGAGTCTGAGTGTAAAAGCCTGCAATCTGGCTACAGGGCTGCGTTCCAGTAGTGAAGAAGTCCAACTATGCTGGCCTAGAGGCCAAGGATTCGACTCTGTTCCAGATGCACTTAGATGCCAGTTTAAAGATTTAAGTGGCCCCTATCTAAACATTTATATTCTTGTTTGGTCTATTACACAGAATTCTACGCACACAAGGCAAAAATTATCCTAGAATTATAACTTGAAGGACCTACATATTGGGCTTTTGCTCTTGCCACCATGTGTTGAAATCTTATCCCTTATCAATGATACCCACAACTGAAGTTAAGATAATGGCATTATTCATTATATCATTTCCTGGAACCAGTAACAAACCACAGACAAATACCTGGACAAAGCACATTTCACTGTTTGGTAATCATGGATAGTGGTGTCAGGTAGGCCTCACATATCGTCAAAGATGAAAATCTCACAATCTGAAAGTGGTTAAAAAGGTGGAGGAAGATAAGGAGAAGAAAAGCTTTCATGTTTTTTTTATTTGCTGCTTTCAAATGCTCTTCTGCAGGAACAAGCTTACAACATACTGAATTCCTTAACCTTTCATTCTGTTGTAAGAAAGATTTTTCACCTTTAAGTGCTGAGTTTATTACTTTAAAAAGTTAAAAATGGATGAAATTAAAATGCAAATGATTCCCCCTTTGCTTTCAAGTTATTTTGTTTTTCTGTGATGCATAAATTTTAGGGAGATCAATTCATTATTTGATTCCCACACACTCACACACCACAATTTTGATTTGTGTTTTTTTTTTTTTTAATCTAGTTTTAGTGTCATATCAGAAACTACGTATCTGTTATTTAGATGGAGATTATCTCACTGGCTACTCAGCAGTTCTATCAGCTCATGCAACACCCTCAATGCAGTGATACATGCTTATCAGGACCTCAATACAAACTTCCGGGAAAATATTTTTTCCTCCTTTAGAAAATTTTAGCTTGTCATCAGAAAATCAAACCACTATACGTTTTGACCAAAACCTAAAACAAACAAACAAAGAAAAAGACCAAAAGACCTCAGTTTTTGTTTTCTCAGCTAAAAAAAAATAAAATAAAATAATGAAAATACTCAAAGAAATCTGAGGTTTTCAAAAAGATTTCTTTAATTTTAATATCTAGGTGTCCTCTGCTGAAAACTGGTATATAAGAAAACTAGGAGCGAGCCACTATATGAAACACTAAAATTCATCCCTCACTTCTTTGTGTGACAAGGGTTGAGAAGTTCAAGTAGGCAGGAGGGGAATATGGCATTCATCTCTCTCCCCTCAATCTTTTTTTTTTTTTTTGAAAGACCAGGTTTTTGCTCAGGAGTACACTCTTCTTTACAGGGTATATAGATATAGGGCAAATAGTCGCTGAGTGTGTGACTCTCACATGGTGAATTCAACAGTAGTTGAGAGCTGTCATTAATCTGTTGAGTCTGGTTGGAGAATATGAAATTCCCTTAAGTGTGATCCAGCACCCATCCATGCCCTCCAAAATCTTTGCCTTCATTGAGCACTCAGAATAGGGATAGACAGGAAAATATTACTAATGTAAATAAAGATATATTAAGGTTCTTTTTCTGTCATACGCTGGATTAATTCTATTCGTGGTTGTCTTGATGTTATCAGAATTTCTTAATTCATTATTTTTACTACATCCTATAAAGACAATTCAGCTCTTTCATACCTAATACAGGACGATTAATGTCTAAAACAGAGGAATTTGGCTGCCTATGTAAACATATACTTTCCATCTTAACGTGTTACTGGTTGGTGTTATTATATAATTATTATGTTAGAATTATGGTCATTTTCAGATTCTGCCTTTTTAGTTAGATAGTTGTTTAATTTTAGACCTATGGCTTTGAAATTATTAAAAGAAATCTGAGACTTTTTCAGAGAATTAGGCCTGGAGGGAGTACTGAGAACATGGCGTGTGAACTAGTTATACCCAGTTTACTTTCTCCAAATTTCTGAGTCCTAAAGAGCAAACAAAGAAAGCTGTCATCATCATACCAACCATGTTGTCCCAGTCACTATATTAAACAAAATAACCAGTGTCATGATTGTAGTATTATTAACTGAGGCAGTATTTGGAGTTTTGAGCAAAGAATGGGCAGTATTGTACCATGCATTGCTCAAATACAAAATAAAATGTCTAAGAAGCTTATAGATTAAAACAAAAAAAAAAAAAAAACAAAAAAAACCAACAACAACAACAAAAAAAAACACCACCACCACCAAAATAAAACAAAAACAAACAAACAAACAAAAAACAGCACCCATGCTTCTCTTATAAGAAGCCACCATTTTATCTGCTTGGTCTATACATCCTAGTGTGAATCACCTAAATGTATTTAACTCATGATCACAGCTTTGGACCTCAGGAGAACAGACTTTGGACTATTCAGTGAACTGCTTGGAAGTATACTGAGTTATGGTCCTGGAGGGAAAGGGCTTCAGAAGATTCAGGAGATCTGGTTCATTTTCAAGGATCACCTCCTACAAGTTCAGGAACAGTCCATCCTTATGTACAGGAGGTGACAGGGAGCTCAAGAAAAAAAAAAAAAGAAAATTCTAGCATAAAAAGGAAGCATATAGGAGGTGTAAGCAAGAACAGGTAACCCAGAAGGAAGGTAGAGACACTGTCTGAGTGTGCAGGGATAGGAACAGGAAACCCAAGGCCGATATGGAGTGGAATCTAGCAAGGGATGTGAGGGGCAACAAGAAGGGCATCTACAAGTATATCAGCAGCAAAAGGAACACTAGGGAAATTGTGAGTTCACTGCTTGACTTCCAAGTCTCCCATAATATCCTTATAGACAAACTGATGAAGTATTGGCTAGATAAGTGGACAGTAAGGTGGACTGAAAACTGTCTGAACTGCTGTGTTTGAAGTGTTGTGATCAGCATCGCAAAGCCCATCTGGAGGCCAGCCCTAGTGGTGTACCCCAGGGGTCTATACTGGGGCCAGTAAGGTTCAACATCTTCATTAATGACCTGGATGGGGGGACAGAGAGCATCTTCTGCAAGTTTGCAGACAATACAAAACTGGGAGTAGTGGCTCATACACCAGATAGCGTGCTGCCATTCAGAGGATTTTTGATAGGATAGGGAGCTGGGCTGAGAGGAATCTCATGTAGTTCAATGAAGGTAAAGACATAGCCCTGCACCTGCGAAGGGATAACCCCATGTACCAGTATGTGCTAGGGGCCATCCAGTTGGAAAACAGCTTTGCAAAGCAGGACCTGGTGGACAACAAGTTGAGCATGAGACAGCAATGAGCCCTCACAGCAAAGAAGGTCAACAGCTTCCTGGGCTGCATTAGGAAAAGCATTGCTATTAGGTTGACAGAGGAGATCCTTCCTGTCTTCTCAGCGCTGGTGAGACACATCTGGAGGGCTGGTTCTGAGCTCCCTAGTGCAAGAAGGACATGGACAAACTGTAGCATGTTCAGTGAAGGGTCTGGAGTTTTTTTCACATGAAGTGAGGCTGAGAGAGCGAGGAGTGTTTAACCTCTAGAAGAAAAGGCTCAGGGCGATCTTATCAGTGTGTATAAATACCTGATTTAGGGTAGGGTGTAAAAACAGAGCCAGACTCTCCTCAGTGGTGTCCAGTGAAGAGGTAATGGGGACAAATTGAAATACAGGAAATTTTGTTTAATCATAAGAAAACTACGAGGGTGGTTGAACACTGGAATGTGTTTCCTAGAAAGACTGCGGAGTCTCCATCCTTGGAGATACTCAAAACCTGACTGGACAGAGGCCTGAGGAACCTGCTCTGGTTGACCCTGCTCAGAACACAGGTCAGACTAGATGATCTCCAGCGGTTCTTTCCAATCTCAACTATTCTGTGATTTTGTGATTTTTTTTGAAGCGAAAAACTTTTGGAAGTTTTAGTGCTTGAATGCCTGATAGGAATTTTGAATGAAAGCACTGTGAATGTTGCAATATTTTCCACTTCAGGGGGGAAAAAGGAAAGAAAAACAAAAAAATAAAGAAAAAGAATAAAAGACCGCACCATCACTGCCCTCTTGGGTGCCTCTCAATTAAAAACTGATATTTGTTTGAAGTAATTCTTTCAGAAATCCCAGTGTGACTGAGGCTATTATAAAAGCTTTTGTTTACATGCATTAAATTACAACAGTTTTCCAAGAAATCTGTTTTCATTCAGTTATTTACTCTCAAAAACAGGTTTCTTGAGACCAGGGAGAAAGGCTGCTTGCGACCATATGGAAGCTTCTGACCATCACAGCTTCTCCTTAGAAGTTCCCATCTATCTATCTTTTGCAAATGCAAATGAATCTGACTCTGTAACAGTTTCCAAAGCAATAAAAGTTTATAATGCATTTGGAGGCCACTACACAAGAAATGAATACTTTCCCACCACACTCCTCCTTCTTTTTCATTCCCCAAAGACAACTGGGAAAAACAAAACAAAAACAAAACAAAACAAAACAAAAAAAAATAAAAACAGACAAAAAAAACAATGCTATATAGTTGCACTTGAACTAAAATGGTACTTGTGGTTACATGACAGTGGAAAAGAGAGAGTCCTGGAGCTGGAGCTAACTCCAGGCATTTAGTGGTCATAAGTATTATATGAGCCTATAAATTAAAGACTGTATAACTCATAAACCCAAACTCCCCCATCCTCTCTCTGTTTTTTGTTTGTTTGTTTGTTTGTTTTTGGTTTTGTTTTTGTTTGTAATTGAAGCCAAATTCCACTTTCAACCAGCAGAAATTCCCCACCCCCACTGCCCCCTTGTTGGGAATCTCTGGAAAGGCCAGATGTTGGTTGCAGTGATGCAGGGGATGGAGCAGCAGCTTCAATGTCCACTACCCTCTGGAGGAGGAGAGCATGGCTGTGCTGCTGGAATCCTTCCGCCAGTGCAGGCTGTAATGTACTGTATGCTTGTGTTGTGGTTTTGCCTAACAACAAATGGGGATTAAAACTGGAAACTACTTAATGGTGCAAAAAATTAACATAGCCCCTAAAGGCTTGGAAATTTAAATCTGAGTTTGTATGCACTGATATTCCATGGTGTCATGTTAATTCATGTCCTATTTTTATGTCTTATTATGAGAAATGTCGCTTATTATAGAAGAAAATATCTGTCAAATGTGATCAATGACTTCATGTCTAAGACAGTAGCCTTTTTGTAGCCAAATGGGCCCAGATTTAATGAAACAAAGTTTTAGGGAGACATAATGTCTTTCTTTTAGAAAAACTGGCACAGGTGGAAAAAGCAGATGCTTTTCAGGCACTGCTCTACAATTTTTAAATTCAGGGATACTGAAATATATATCGAGATGAGTAGGGCATAACTGCTGAATATCCGTACTCATGTACTTAAATACTGCAGAACTAAATTCAAACTAGATCTTTAACTACAGAGATTCCCATGCTATAAATAAGTGGGATGGGAAAAATAATGAATGATGAGCCAAGTCCAAAGCTGCTGAGCAAATATAAAATGTCATAACTCTTCAGATTTACAGAAACGTTTTCAGATTTTTCATAGCATTTCAGATTTATAAACATAATTTCAACACCACAAACAAAAGTGTTTCCATATTTTACTTTTAATTGCTGTTACAAAAAGTTAAATATGAGGCTAAACTGCCATACTACAAAAAACTGTCCTTGTGATTACAAGCCAAAGATTCCAGTGGTGGTACATGAAAATTTAAGAAAGTGACTCAAACAGTAGTAAAAAATATTGGTCCTTTTTTCTTTATGGAAGATGGAAACATAGACAGCCAGCACAAATGGCAGAAAATAAATTTGATTTTTTTATATCTTTTTTTTTTTTGTAAAATGCGGAATTGTCATAATTGGTATGAATTAACAAAAAAAGTGTTTCTTTACAAATCAAATCCCTTTGAAAAATGAATGATTAAATAGCCTGACAAACAAGATCTAATAAAAGGCATAATGTCATTTTTCCCATCCAACTTTTAAGTCATCCATTATAATCCTAATACAAAATAATAATAGGAAGAGATTTGTTCTGCAAATTAATAATAAAAAAATATTTAAAGCAGACTATTTCTATTGAAACTTTCCAAGATTCATTCTCAATAATCCTTCCTTTCCATCAGAAAAGCAGGATAGAGAGCCAAGAGAGCAGTCAAGTGCACATCTCCAGGAGAAAGTCTCCCTGAAGCCTGCTTTTTGATCCTGAAAATAAATAAATGATCCACAGCCAACTTAGGACCAGGCAAGGTATACAGCCACCAAGAACAGCAGTCCTCCTTCCCTCCCCCAGGATCTGCATGGCTTCTCTCTGCCTCTTTCCACAAGGCAGGGCTCTGCTGAAACCTCACAGACCACTCCTGCAACACACACTGCTCTCCAAAACCTGCCTTGGCTTTTCTAGTTACTCATCCACCCCACCCTTACCAACCTCTCTTAGTCCCCAACACTTCCCTGCACGTACCCCTTGAATCTTCTGCCATTGCCACAAAATTCAATTTTGCTCCTGGGAGGAGCCTCAGAATAGTGGAAGTGAATGTGAAGACTGAAAAGCCCTGAGTGGGTCCTGGCACTACATGAGGAATTGTATCATTCAGTGAGGAATGAGATCTGAAGAGCCCTATTCAGTCTATGAATCATTTACTCAAAAGACTACAATAGATGCTAGGCAGAAAGTAGTATGAATACGGGCAAAAAAAATGGCAGCTTCAATCCTGCAAACACTTATGCGTGTACTTAATGTAATGTGGATGAATATTGATTTCAATGGGAGTGCTTATATGCATAAAGCAAGGCATATGCATGCTTATGGGATCAAGGCCAAGATTGTTAAGTACTGCAAGCTGAGCTTTAATGACTGATGAAGCAACTTAGAATACACAAACGTATGTCAAAGAGATATTCGGGATGCCTGGCTATTCTCAGTGCTTATAAAATGGTATCTCTGCTCTCAGTCTGAAATAAGAAAAATAATTTGTTAGTAAATTAATGACAATCACTTAAAAATTAGAATGTAATATAACATATGAGCAAAAGGAACACACATACGTGGCTAAATAATTCTACCTCCTGCTAGAATGCAACCATTTCTGCTAATACGGCAGCTATTGAAAAACACACAAAAACATAACAGTTTATGTCAAGAAGGTGAATGATCCTCCCATTTGCAACCGCCAGGGAAAATTAAAGATGGAATGGAATTGCTTACAACAGAATTCATCCTGCAAGTGTACAGACTGGGAGTTGAGAAGCCAATGGGTACTTGTTTCAGACTCCACTGTATAGCTGAAACAAGCTCAGTTTTAATGTACATGGACATACTGGCTGCACAAATTATCTCATGCTCTGTGGCATAGTGCAATTTGAAACATTGATCTAACATTTTATCGAAATTAATTTTCTCTTCAGCTTTCTATAAAAAAGTATGGATGTGAAATTGTTTGTGGAAATGCACGCCCTGGTTTCTTCTTAAATGCTCTCATGGAGACTGTTTCATTGCATAACCAAAATGACAGTGTGGGACAGTGACTGGTAATTTAATGCTGAAGACTTTGAAAATCTTAATCTTAATTCCCTGCTCAGTAACAACACAACTAATTTAGCAGTGATTAACATGGAAAACAGACCTTCAGCCTGAATGCCTAACAGATACTGTTTTCAATTATGGTGACCGCTTTGGTCTTTAACGACACCGAGTGAGAACACAGTGTTTGTGAGCAGTGCTGGATTGACAGCGGAGAATATTCCAACTTTCCAGACCCTATAAGCCACATGCCTAAGTCTTTTTTAGAAGTATACTGACTATTTTAGAGAGCCAAAATGAGGGGCACTCTAGGAGTAGCTTGCAGGAAGATAACAACACCCTTCCAGGGAATGAAGCTTGGCTGAGCACATAACTAAAACATACAGATCCCTACAGTGAAAAGGCTGTGCCGTCTCCAGCCCTGGAGTTAGGCTGTGTAGCCCTGCCAGATACGTGGTGCCCATACTGGATAGTTCCTAGATGACATGGAGGAGTCTCCTCTGAATGTGAGACGATGGATAAGTGTCCGTTCAGACCTGGTCATCTCTGCTAGCATTACCAGCTCATGACTACCAGTATCTGGTGACAATGCAGGAAACTAAGTAGCACATCTTTAAGATATGTAAAACTTGAGTACTTCCTAACATTAATTAGTAAGTGCTCACCAGGTCAAAAGCAGTCCTGCAGCAGACCAAGAGCTCCAGCTAGCTCTCCCCTGACTCAAAGAGTATTTCTAGAGTTTGGGGTCTTCTTGAAGGAACAAAGTATGCAAATAATGCCTTAAATCTAAGAACTGCCCCCACTGCAAGTCAGTGTCTTCCCTTAGGAAGCCTGAAACGACCAGAATTCAGTTCTATTAGGCCTAGGTTAAGAAAGTGCAACTTTACAGCTAGATCCACCACTAGAGAGAAGCCAACTTGCTCTTAACCATGTATGCACATTCTGGGTGCTCTGGAGCGAGCAAATATAAGCCTAGAAAACCCCACAAGCAGGCAGGAAGAGGGCACATGTCACACAACTTCAGAAATCCCTCAAAAACCTGTATGAGACCAGGCTTTGAGACCTGGTTCCACATACGAGACCAGATGCTGAGGCACCTACATTGCCTTGGCATTAGTAGCCAAGGAGGTGAAGTGTACTCTACTGCACAGCATGCTTATCCCCACCTATCTAGGGAACTATTGTAGAGGCATATACTCCCCTTCATTATTTTTAGCTCAAGGTAAGTTCTTCTTTGGTCTCTAAAGACTTCAAGACCTGGCTGCACTCTGGCTTACCTTTTTTTCCCCTCTCCCTGCTGCGTGCCTTCCTGAGAATATTTCCAGTTTTCCTTATTTGATTTAATAGCAATACAGCTCCTTTTTTTGAATGCTATTTACCAGTCTGCAAAGCACTGACTATAAGTATTTTTAAAAAATTATAAAAAAAATACTTAAAGGCAGAAAAGAAGCATGCTTTTTTTTCGTATGTAAAATGGCTATTTTAATAAAACGTCATTTGTACTACCCTCTGCAGAATTGTGGTGCTTTCCTTCTGAAATTACACTTTAACATAGTGTTCGTTGCCCCAGCCCTGCAATTTTCTTCGTGTCTATATTCTACAAGAAGAAGAAAAACAATATAGGAACATCCCAGTGAAATTAAACTGTTACCCCAGAGAAAACAGGAAAAAAAAATTGTGGACAGGGCTTCAAAATGGTTATGTGCACTTTAAAACTTGATCTTGAGCTGATGAAAATCAGCATGCCTCTGCAGAAGAAGATGAAATAATGCCAAAACACGCCAGGCGAGTATTTGACACTCAGTTGCGCGCAGCAATTCCCTGGTCTGTGGCCGCTTTACAAGCAGTTGAACTGGCAGTTTGCTCAGGCAGGTTTTCGACTTGTCCGTGGAACGGCAAGTATTTTCTCACCTCTCGTCAGCATGGATCTGCAGCCAACATCTTTAAAAATCCATCCCAATCTCATTCAGCTCAAAGTTGTATATATTAAAATAAGGCAAGCCCTGAGCTGAATTAGAGGCAAAGGGCCTCAGTGCATGCTTGAACTCTATGTGCGGCTTTCGTTGACATCAGTGTGAGCTGTGTCTGCAAATCAGTGGCCCCCCTTTGTTACAGAGTAACAAATCTTTAGCACACAGCCTGCTTCTGACAGAGCCAAAGTCTCCCTTTGAACAAGCACATTTCTTCTCTCAGATTCACGCAAAGATATCCACCAGCGTTGCCAGATGACATGCTCAGAAAATTAGGATGCAGTCTTGGACCAGTAGGGCAGAGACTGGCTCACACGGACTGTGCAAACCTGGAAAAATCAAGACTTTGGGTACTTATTTGAGATATCAAGAAAAATATCTCCAAAATTAGTCTGTCCTAATTTTAGTCATGGTAACTAAACCCTCACACTCACTAATGGATAGGAATGCTAGTAACAGCAGAAATGTGTCGGAGGCACATTCAAATAGTAATGCAGGGTCATAATCCAAATTTCTCAGCACATACAGTTAAGGCCACATTTTGAAGGAATTCATTTAGGTACTCATAAGAGGGTAAGGTTTTTTTCAAGCATGCTAAGCATCCAAAAATTTCTGTTCTGGCTGTTTCTGTAACTAGATTTTCCAAAGGTCGCTGTTCCCCAACACTAAGAACTTTTGCAGACCTGAGACTCAATCTGAACATTTCTAAAATGTTGACGGAAGAATGTAGTTAACTTGGTTGGGAGAGGTACGCAGCTCTGATTTGCAGTCCAGTAAGTAAATCCCAGTCACGGAGCACACACTACTTACACATAAGAAAATCCATTTTGTTCTTCTAACTTCTAACCATGAAATGGTTAAAAATATTGAAGGACCAGAAGTATCAGCACTGAGAGAGAGAGTGAGAGAGAATGGAAGGAGGAGTGTGGTACTGCGCTTTGCAAGCTCAGCAGTTCTTCAGATGTGGTCTGGCATCTAGTTCATAAAGTCAAGCAAATCCGCTCATTTTAGTCATATATACAGACACATATGCACCAGCAGAGATATATACGTAGATTTAAAACTATCTGAACAGTAAAATAAAGCACTATCATGTATATCTTTAGGAGGTCAGCAGAAACAAATATATGAAGTTAAAAAAAAAACATCATTGTATTATTACAGCACAAAATCGCAAGCTGAACGTTTCAGGTAATGTGACATCTAGGGTGGGTTTTCTCTAGGAGGACACTGCTGATGATATCATTTGAACTTTCTGCTTCACTGTATGTTTCTCGTGATTTTATTTTTTTTACTAGAATTGATAGGAGTATGTTAACAGAAAATATTTTCATCCCAAACTACTATTTTGCCAGAACAAAGTCATTTCATGGAAATAGAGTAATTTTAATTTTTTTGGCTAGAAACTTTTAGAGGTCTCTCTTGTAAATTCCGATTACAGACAGAAAAAGAGAAAAGCAGATGGAGGGGAAGAAAAACAGAAGAGAGAGGGATGCATGTGTACATTCATGTAGGAAAAAGAATTTTGGCACACGTCTGGGCAAATGGATGAGAGAGGAAGACGTGAATTCCAGAATGTTGAAATACAAGCATGAAATTGAATTTTTCTCCCTAGGTCTGCTTCAGTGCTTCTTATTGAAGTGCAGGATTTCTGGTTCTTCTGCATTCTTTCTTTTAAATTTCCATGGAATGTGGGATTTCTTGCACTGTGTCAGTGCCCATGCATCCAGACATAATGCAAATTTTAGATTGGCAATAACAGCAATCTAGAACAAGGTACAGTATTTTTTATCAGCCTGTGGCAGGAAAAATATTCCTACTAGCCTTAGGATTGGGTAACAGGATTTGAGGTGTTAACTAAGGATGCTTTTTTCTAAGTAGCATGAGATATCCCAACTCAACAGTGTGGAATTTAGAAGGGTGATAGACTATGAGGTGAACAGGTAAATCTCTGCAGGTTGAGAAAAATGTGTGGTTTATCAATGCAGATAGTAGATCTCATTCCCTTTGTCTTTTGTCAAAAAACAAACAAACAAAAACAAAAACAAAAACAGAACAAAAAAAAAAAGAAAGAAATTGGCATTTTTCAATGCAAAAGGAAACAAGACTTTTGGTAGATCCCTCTCCAGACTGGAGCTTTTATGAAAGAATTAGACAGAGTGAAAACATGTGTGACTTTCTTAGCCTGCATGAAGCAGCATCTGATTTTTCACACTATGTCATGCCAACTTAGAGAAATAAGAACCTATTGTTTCTACAGAAAATGGAAAATACTATCTAACAGCAAAATACATGCATCTTTGGCTGAGAATGCCAATGCCACACTTTGGGTCATTCACATGAGTAAATGTACAGGGCATTGCACAGCCCTTCTGTTGTCTGTATTTTCCACCTCCTTAAGGCAGAGCATTTATGTTGTGCTACTTAAAGTAAATGTGGAAACTCAAAGCCATTGCACTTTTGGAATAGATAAGCCCAAGGGCAGCCTATTTAATAACTTTTATCCTGTTTAGAGAAGGTTAGCAACAATGATCAGCCATAGCCATTTTTTTTCTACCTACTCCTCTTTCAGTCTGTGCTGGTTATCTGTCCTTTCTGCAGCTTGGTTTCCATGAGTATCATATGGAGATTGTCCCAGTCTTACAGTAAGGATTCAGTTCCTAACATTGATAAAGAACCAAGGAACTTTTAGTAAAAATGGTAGGCTGTGAAACACACTCTTTGCCTGAAGAATTCATTACCACAAGGACAGTGTGGCCCAGGGGCTAGGCAGGGTTCAAAAAAGGCTGGACATTTTCAAGGTGAACAAATACACCAAGAGATATTACTCTGAGTGTGTGTGTGCATATGCATTTTGAATATATAAATGTATATGTCCTTATACATATGTGTACATGAAAGAAATATGTGAAAAACAAGGCCTGATTCAGAAATGAAACTAATTTGTATTGACTAAGGAAGGCACTTTATTGGGATTGATTATTCCTCAGATGCCCTGTTCTGCTTTCTCCCATAAAGCAGCCTGAACTGGCTGTTGAAACAGATCATTTCGCTTGTCTGACCCTGTATGCCATTTCCTAAAAGCTTTCAGAAAAAGGAAAGTTCTTGGACTTCCATACGAGTACCCAAGGTCTGGGAGATACCCCTGCCATGCTACAGTCCATCTGAGTTAGCTGCTGTTCCTTTTAAAACAGAAGAAACTCAGCCTATGATAGCCAAAACTAGATACTTCAGGGCCAGGCCAGATTATGTCTGGTTTGTCATAGCCCTGCATCCTTTACAGTGTTATAATACATGAAGATGATGATGATGGTGATATAATAAACTAAGAGATCGGTTTAGGAAGCTTACTGAATGATGCCATGCTTTATAGCTCATGCTTCACACTTCCACTGCAGAAGTTATGGGATGAACGCAGCTCAGTGCCATGCTGCTGTAGTGCAGCTGAACCCCAGGCTCTCTGTAGGCCCTCTTCCCTCGCAACCTGTGACTCTGGGGCCATTGATGCTAAGACACCACAACTTTCCTTTCTGGCTAATACAGAGTGCACCAATGTCACCACCTGGGCAGGTGGGGTACAGAGAGGTGGAGAGTGCAGTGGGGAGGAAGGGCATGGCTCGACCAACGCAAGGCGGTAACAAAACCTACCCAAGGCATTCCCCAGTGACTACCCACTCCCTGTACATGCATCTAAGCTTTGTCCAAACAGAGTTGAAATCACATTCAAAATACACATGGCCTTCATCCTAAAACCTTTACTTATTGTAACTAATAAATTTAGTGCCTTGCCTCTAATTTTTCTATTTGACAAATTACACTTTTTATTAAACAGATTGAGATCCCCCATGAACTAGCTGCAAATTATCTATTGAAACTTTCTTTTTCTTCTGTTTCTTTTCTCCTGCAATGCAATTCTCTGCTGTACAATTGTGTTTGCCTGGGACTATGGAAGAAGTTAGGTAAATCAATTTTAAGCAAACCATATATTGTATGCTTATATAGTTTCATTTCCAATAAATAACCTGGAATAGCTAGTCAACTTTACATGCAATCTTAATTTGAGTTTCATATGCATAACGGAAGCAAGGAAAAATGGGACGACTTGAGAAGGGAAGAAAGATTATATGGCTACAAGCACAGTGCGATGTAAACTCATTTACAAGGGCATCTGCATCTGTATGTCCAGTCAAGTGGCACAGTGAATTGCGAGGGGATTATTGATTTCAAAATGACTTAGCTGCAGCCATGCAGTACTGAGAATACCTTATTGCTTCTCTTAGCTTCATGTACCAATTTGATCATATTTTGTGTATGTCTCAGCAATCACAGATGTAAGTCCTGAAAATAAGGTGATTAAAAGGGCAACAACCACAAAAAGAAAAAAAAAAAAAAAAAAAAGGAAAGCAGTCTCTCACCACATAAGAGATCATGTTTGCTCTTTAGTTTCAAAAGCCACAAATAATATACTCACCTTTGAAACAATTCAAATGCAACTTCTTACAGAAATGCTGAGCCCTCTGAAAATCAGGTCTCATCCAAACTGGAGCCACCCAAACAAATTTAGATCACTTTTAGGTCCTGAAACTTTTAACTTCCGAAATCAGCATGGGTACAACTTACTGAATGTGTGCATAGTATGGAGCTAAGAGAACTTTGAAATTGCCCATTGCAAGCTTTTAAAAACATCCATGTGCACACAGGCCTGTTAATCTTTTAAAATTATATTACAAGAGGAGCAAGAAAGAAGCAGCATCTCCCCTCACATATGGATTACAATTCTTACACTGAAAGTAATTAAAATACCATGACAAATTAAGAGCTGATAAAAGGCCACAGCTAAAGATTTATGATCTTTTTTTTTTTTTTTCAAGAGCCTTTAAGTTTTACCAAATGTAGCGCTCCATGTACTTCATCTCTAACATCTGAATCCAGTTAGGAATGATTTTCAACTAAAAGGGTGTTCCTTTGCGTCAAAATGTGTAGCAAGATCTCTGTGTTACGCATGTCATCTTATGACAGTCAGTTAGCTCTCTTGCTGAAGTGCATTAGGAAACTGTTTTAAAGAGCTTGCACCTTTTGCCAGAGTGGTTAAAAAAAAAAAAAAATAACAACAACATTGTTTAACAGCCTTGTGTGTCTTACCGTTATACTCCCCACCTTGTGCAAAGGTCAATGAAGTGTCATTTTATGACTGTACTAATTTATTCAGAAAGTGCAGCTTAACTTTTCCTGTGACTTGTTAAAATCATGACAACACCATATCGTGGGGTGAGGGGGTGGGGGGGCCAGGATTCAAAAGTGTAGACAACACACGTTTAGTGAGTAGCTTCTTAGTGGTGTCTTACATCAATCACTCCTGACATTTCCAAGGAGAAATCCTATCTGGACCCTAAAAAATCTATTTCCTTTTCTCATGACAGCTGTGATTAAGGCAGGGCAGCTTGTAGCATGCAATTCTCTAATGATGAAGGCAGCCATTCATGTCAGCTCCATTCTTAAAGTTGCAGTTATCAGAAATATTTTGATATGAAATTTTCCTCCTTTGTTCTTCGCACATTTCCAATTAAAAGGGCAACAACCGCAAAAAGAAAAAAAAAAAAAGAAAAAAAAGAAAAAGAAAATAAAAAGCAGAGGTCTACTGCAGCCAGTAAGAAATCAAACCCTTTGGTTTTCAAAAGGTAAAGCTGGTTGTGTCTCAACTTGGCACCTGGTATTTCTATGGAGTAGAAAAAGAACCATAGTGCCAACTTGTCATCTGGAGCCCTCCTCACATTGCTTTGTATAATGTGAATGGGATGTGAGAGTAGTTCAGTGCCTCACGCTATATTAGTGTTCTGCTCAGGGCAGTGTAGACTCAAATCTCGTTAAATATGGTTGTTTGAAATGACTTAGACATTGAATGGCATTGGGTCTGTATTATCTGCACTTATAGTAGGTCCAGAGGCTCATTGTCCGGGTTGTATCAATGCACAGTTTCACTACCTTTCTTCACTTATCTGAGAAATACCCACACTAGTTAAAATTAGAAATGCTCTGACAGTGGATTATCTGCTGCTCACTCCTACCCATAGGTGATGGCAAAAAAACCCTGCTTTTTATTGAGTTAGTAATTACCAATCTTTTGAGGAAAGAAAATGATCTATCTTTTTATTTCTGATATAATGCAACACAGACCTCCCTTTTCACATGATTCAACACTCAATAACTAGACTACAGGAGACAAGAACAAGTACTGGGCTACATTAGAAGTCAAAAACGCTCCCTCCCTTCCACCTCAACTCTCACTAGGCTGCTAAAGTTTATACCAGAGCCATCCACTGGTTACTGAGCACTTCCCAGCACTTCAGCATTAGAATTTTTTTCTCCTCTTTATGAAGGGCACTGTAATTCTGTTGGGCCTCAGATGGGTTTTCAAAGTCAACCTGCGGTCAAGTGTGTGAATCTAAAACAAGATCAGGACACATCTGGAGGTCTGTGCATTACTGTCCTACCCTATTAAAAAGCAACAACAACAACAACTGTTTAGGAGTTCCTGGGGCTGAGTCTGACAGCAAAAACAGATGGATCAGACTTCAGGATTTAATTTTCAGATGTGATTCCCCCATGCAGATGAATGGTTGGCACAGTTTATAATCTTAAAAGAGGTTAATTAATTTTTTGAAAATTCAAATTATGTTCTAAGATGATGTACAAGACATCACAAGAAGTTTTCATAGCCTCTTTTTTTTGTGACAATATACATATTGTACTGTGGATCACAAACTCTTTGTGGTGTAGTATCTCCGTTGGAATAAATTTACCAAGTCACACTGACTTAGGAGTGGCCATGACAATTTGGATAGCTACTGATCTGGCTGTTCATCTTTCACCCATGGGTGGATAGGTTTGCCTTGTTTTACCCCTTAGAGCAAGCAGCAAATCAATGCTAATCAACATTATATCATGTTCATAATTACTACTAACTCCGACGTATTTTTAGACAAAAGCTGCCCTGATTAAAGTATTTGCAGATAATGACAATTGAAAATAGGAGGGCTGAAAATAACTATACCAAAATGATTAGGTTCTCAGTAACTAGTTTACATACTTGACTCCCTACATGGGGGTAGGAAAAGTTATGTATTGTTCATGGCAGAAAACCAGTCCCTCTTAAACTTTATTCATGACAAAATTCAGCTTGCCAGTCAACCACATATCACAGTTCAGATGACTTTAAAGCCTTGGGCTTGCACAGGTTTGGTTTTGGTTTGTTGTTTTTTTTTTTGTTTTTTTTTTTTTTTTTGTGCTAGAACTATATACATACTCTCAATATGAATATGGAATAGAGAGACCGCTTGCTTAAATCCATTCACACACACTCACACACACACAGACACACACACACGCTGCTGTGTGCGTCATTATCATATCATAGGGGTAAGCTGAAAAAGAGAATGAATCCCTATCTACTTGCCTGAAGAAAATGGATTTATTTCATAAAAGCCAGCAATTAATCCTGATGAGTTTTCTGCACTGTATTTCAAATTTGGTGCCTGAATGTTTTCTGAAGTTTCCTCTTTCTACTTGTTCCTGGTTGGTATCTTTTCTTATATCCTGTTTACAATACACTTTAATACACCTTCCTGAAAGTTGTGCAAATAGCAAATATCAGACCAAATTCCAGATTGAATGATGCATCTTTGGATTTTATCAGTTACTTAAGGCTTAATACAAGCTGCCCAAAGCATAATGTTTAGTTTATAGTGATGCTATAACCCCCTTTTTTGCATAATCTTCACAGTGCCCTAGAAGTCAAACTGCCTGCAGTGTGTGTGCCTTGCACTTTGTTAAAATAGGTTTGGCTGTCATGCACACCTGTGTAATGACTGTTGGAGAGATGAAAGCACAGATGAGACACAAGCAGAGTCTGGATATATAATCCCTTTCCTTTTCTGCTTCAGTTTTGCAATAATTCAGCTCTCCATGACTCCATCCTGTTTTTACAATGGTCCATGTGGAAACACAAACTACTGAAACATACAGATCCATATCAGGACTTGCCTATCTTTCAAGTAAGTCAAGGGAAGCTGAAATGCAAAAATATACAAAAAGTATCCAAGAAACAAGTTTTTGCAGCAGGCTAAAGAAAATGGTTATAATTTTGTAAGCAGCAAGGTCTATCAGTTGTCACTTAAAAAAACAGCATTTGTCAAAGAATTATCATCTGGGATATATACTTTTTAATGGGAATCGGTGCATGAAGAAACTGTATGATCTCAACTCCTTTAAGTTTTATCTAGGCACTATCACACTCTTATTGGATTTAAGGTGAAATGAGTCTTTTATAAGAACATATTACCCATTATTCTTCATTTCCTGTTGTACCTGGTATTCCTTCAATTAGCCACACGTGTCAAAGCTAGACTTAATGATAGCTAATCTTCAAGCGATGCCTGTTAATTTTATCTGTCTGTGTCTGGATCAAGATAGAGAGCAGGCAACTCCCCATTAGCTAATATATCCTTCAAGCTCAAAAGCTGGAGAACAAAATACAAGAGAGAAATAGACTCAAGTAAAATTTTCTCATTTCTGAGGGAAACAGTAGTCTCTGCTAATCAAGTCGTATCATCTAGTCACCAGCTTCAGCCTGCACGAACTAGAAAGAAACAAACATAATTATAAAGTAGGAAAAATGGTGTCCTGCTTACTCCAATAAAGAGGCAGAAGGTTGCTGCTTTCAAAGTATTTCTTTTTTTTTTTTTTCATTTCTACCAAGTTTCTTATAGAAGGAGGAGGATTCTCAGTTTCAAGTAAGAACTAACATTTAAGAGACATAACCTCAGAACCTTTATTTAGAAAGGGAAAGGAGCTCTCTTCTTTTTCAAGAACTCTACTCTGGAGGTTGAATGAACTAAAAAATAAAACCAAGAACTCCAGAACTCCCCAATCTGCCAAGCAGTGACCAAGCCAGGATTTTTCTGAAAGCCTGGATCACAAGCAACAATATAAACAAAATTTCTTTAACAGAGCACAATCATTCCCAAGAATCTTTTGTAGATCATTTGTGTCAACCCAGAACAGTAAAAGTCGAAGACCTAATGGATTTTGTAATCAAGTGAATACCAAATCTAACATCTCTGCTCATGGTGGGAATCTGTCCTCTACTATGTGAAAGAACAGAGAAATGCAAACATATTTTGTGGTTTAGGCACATATTTCACATAAACTCCAAAACTACAATATTTATGAAAATCCCTATGTGTCTGAATACTTGCAGTAGCTGTAGTTGTCATTAAAAAAAAAAAAAAAAAAAGGAATTAAGGGCTCACAATACATTTCTTAAAAACTACAATAATATCTCACCAGAATGCACTAGACATGTGGCAACAAGGCAGGAAAGAAATGTCCTGCCCCTACCAACAAAACAGTTTAACCTTCATAAACCACACATAGGCATGATTTTCTGAAAATAACAAGCAGTTCCAATTTATGACAATTAAAAAGAATCTGATTTTCAAAGCGCAGGTGCTCAAAGTCTTAAATCGCCTACTTCCTCCAACTCCAACCACTTGAAAACTCAAGTGCTCCAACATTACCTACATTAAAAGATGGTGCTCGAAGTCTCTTTCATCCCAGTTAATATGAAAAAGAACTTAATTGCAGAGCAAGTTGTGTATCATGGCTACCTCAATGTTAAAATGACATGCATAAGTTATTTCTGACCTACAGAAAGTGAGTTTAGACTCCCAATACCAGAAATATGCTGGAGAGTTACAAATGCACATGGCTGCATGTTAATAAAGGGTTAAAAATAAAGTTTTGCTGAAGCAATAGACATGCACAGCATTTCCAATATGTGTAATTCTCTTAAAGGACTAGAGCCTTAAGTATTTTCAGCTTTATTTCTTGGCCAGTAAAAGCTGACTCAAAGTGAGAATTAATAAATACGCTCTAAAGCAGACATCATCTTGCCTATGAGCACACTCAACAATTTTTCTTCCAACGGAGTAATTCCCATAAAGAACATTGTGACTTGCACTAATTAGTTAAATTGTCTCTTTTTTCTCCCCTCTTTGTGTTGAAGTACTTGCTATATTGTAAAATAATTGGTTCAGGGGTTAATCCCTGGCTTCCTTTCTGTCTCAGAGGCAAGTATATACAAATATGTCCACTCTTTAGAATGTTATCACAGTGCCCTCTCTTGTCAAAAGTAAATCAAGAGGGACTAACAACAGATAAAGGGTCTGGGATTTTTTGGTGGGGGAGGGAGAGAGATGTTTTGTTTTGGTTGGTTGTTTTTCTGAGTGTTTTTTACATGCTGGATTCAAATGTAACTTTCTCTCCTAAGACTCACTAAGCAGAGACACCTTAATGAATTGCTCAGATGTGTTGCTAAGCTGCATACCAGAAACAGACATTGAGGAAATCGACACCAGTATCACATATGTTTCATAGCATCGTGTTTTATCCTTAACCCTGAAATTCAATTATTTCCTTTAAACTGGAACAACAATAACAAGCTTAATTCATGCCTATGACACAAATTCATTTAATTTGTCAGTAGTTGCTTAGGAAATTATAAACTTTCAAGTCTATAAACACCTGTAAATGCTAAATGCTGGTAGTAATTCAAAGACTTGAGAATGGGAAATTTCCATGTCAGTAGGTGACGTCAGACAGATTTAACAGGAAATAAAGATAACTACTGAAGCTAATTTTCTTTTAGTGCATAAAATGTTACATCATTAAAAAAAAAAAAAAATAAAAAATAAAAAAAAAAAAAGAAGAAGAAGACTTTTTTATTTGTGAAATCTGCAAGGTAAACATGCCACACTGATAACGTGTAAAATGAGAAGGAAGACAGATAACATGGAGTGACACACCCAGCTCCCTTTATGGAGAAATTAGGATTTAAGGTATAGTCTTTTCCCTGGGTTTCTGTTGGAATACAGAGAGGTGGACATGATTGAAATTTGCATTTAAATGGAAATGGTTAAAGGTAAAGGCACAATGTTTAGAAAAATGAGAGTATCCATTTTTCTAAGAGGAAGGCATACTGTTATTGTATACCATTAAGGTGTCACAGAGCCTAAAAATGTTTAGAAATATTAGACACTGCTACAGAACAAAGAACAGCAAAATGCCATTTGGAAATGACTATACACTGTGAACAAATCTGACCGAATACTACATCATATACAATTGTCTTTAATGTTTTCTGCTGCCATTACCTAATGTGAGTCCTGTTCACTAAACAGTAGAAGATCTATTAGACAGCTTTCTGCTACTTTTCAACTGCAATATAATCCAGAATTCATTCATCATTCTATCCTGGTGATTTCTGCAGGTCTTTCTCCATAGGACACCACTAGACCCTAAAATGTTTGCCTGGTGCACTTTCTGAGAACGCACTGTGAATTTTAACTGTGTCACATGAAAACCCTGATGTGTTTCTGTGATACCGATGAGGAAATACACATTTTGCTGAAGATAATGAAATATAAGAAGCAACGAGTCATGGAATTGTTCAAATCTCAGTTTGATTGGAAAATGCCTTAGCAAATATTTGTATGTGAATCTGAAACAGACACAAGAAAATATTACCAAGAGGAATGGCAGAAGACAGAGAATCCTCTGCCTTCTCTTCCCAAACAAGGAAATAGCAAATAAATCTTGCATATGTGTAGACTATATATTCAAACACAGAGGTGCAAATATATGAATATTCTATATTTTTATAAATAGAGAGTATAAATACGTGTATTTGTGTGTATCTAGATATTAACAGATTTACTCACTAAATCACCCTATTTTAGAAGGTTTGGATCTGTTTACACCTAATTCTTTAAAGGAAGTGAATCATTATGAGACTTGAAAAGATTTGACTACTGGTTTTTGACTTTTTTTTCACTATTATAATTTTTGGCATTTCTCTAGCTTCTTTCTCTCACCTTCTCTCACCTTCTGTAACCTCTTTCTCTCACTACTTTTTACAGACATGTTAACCTTCTACCTTAAAATAGCGTTGGTGCGGCTAAAATCAGAAGGTACTGAAATCTCAGTCAGCAGGATAATTTTTCAGAGCATTTCTTTTCTGAGAGAAAACAGAGGAGACCAGAACTGGCTACACAAAATCTCCAAATAGATATTAGCCTTAGCTATCACATCCCAGTTCAGATTCATATTTACCCCAAGTCTTCCAAGGGATTCTAACAGTCTTACCACATCCATAAAGGTGAGCTCCCTTTCACTCACCTATCTTTTCTCTGTACTGATATGAAGGAATTCCCTGCTTTTCCAGTAAGGAAAGGCAGTGGCATTTTGGGCTTTTTAGCTCTTCTTCAGCTGAGGAAACTAACTCCAGTGCTTGGGGTGGGCAGATTAGATCATGGGGAACAGCACTTCTACTGCTACCAGTCCCTCCCAATCTCCGAGAGTCATCCAATGATAATAAAACCATAAAAAAAAAAAAAAAAAAAAACTGTGGTGTTCCCGATAGAAATATAGTCATAGTTGAGGATTATTTTTCATTCTCCTGTTGGGCCAGGGCCATTCCGAAGAACTAGATTTACTTGCATATCCTGGCCCATGAAACTAGGTTTACGGCTAATATCTGCTAAGCCACTAGAATATATTGATAGATCAGCTCCAGACTATGCCAGTGAGGTTCTCTGTTTACATAAACGTATCATTTAGAGACAGTGGCAGCGGGGTGTCAACTGACCATTTTTACACTGTTAATACCAGTGGAGACTGGTTTTATATCCAAGACTGAGATGAGAATTTACTCAGTCTTGGATGTCTTTGGAAAGGCAGTTAGTAACCAAGAAAGGCACCTGATGAAATGGCAACACCTTCAGCAAGGTCTAGACTTATATCATCACTGAACAGCCCAGCAGAGGAGGTGGAAGTCTTCTGTGGTCTTTACCAATAAACACAGGTGTCCAAGAGCTAAGAAGTGTTTGTCTCAAAACTGCATCATCCAGTTCCCAGAAGACTCTAAGACACTGGATACAAATATGGCCCCCACTGGAAGCCAGAGCAGCCCCTTTATGATTAACTGTTCTTCTGGTCCTAGCAAAGCTGCTTTCATTAGGACTGACCTTTAAAATGAGACAGGCAGATCTGCAGACTCTTAAGACTCTTAAACTAGGTTATTACTGTTGAGAATAATAAAAAAAAAAAAAAGAAGGAAAAGGGAAAGGGAAAGGGAAAGGAAAGGAAAGGAAAGGAAAAAGAAAAGAAAAGAAAAGAAAAGAAAAGAAAAGAAAAGAAAAGAAAAGAAAAGAAAAGAAAAGAAAAGAAAAGAAAAGAAAAGAAAAGAAAAGAAAAGAAAAGAAAAGAAAAGAAAAGAAAAGAAAAGAAAAGAAAAGAAAAGAAAAGAAAAGAAAAGAAAAGAAAAGAAAAGAAAAGAAAAGAAAGAAAAAGGAAATCTTCAAGTCAACCCAAACAGATGGGCCCTCCATAAGAGTCCACGTTTTTATTTTAATGTCATGTATACCCCACATGAAAAGCAGCATGGATCAAACATATACATCTCCACCATTAAAGGTTCCTTTTTCATACACCTATGAGTGTCTCCACTTCCCAGGACTTCAACTGTCTGCATTGCCAGGGACCAAAAATAAAATTGTAATTGAAATACAGATAAGATAGAAACCTTTAATTTACCTTCTCCCTGAGCAACAGGACTTTTCCAGCTGCATCTGATATACTTTTCTTTTTCATGCCTGGGCTGGTGCAAAATTATCTTATCTATAGATAAAATATTTTAGGGATTTGGGGAATTTGTGTGCCTCAGGACAAAGGACAGTGTCTGTGAGATCACTGTCCTCTTTTTGAGGCAAAATTCCACCCTTATTGAAATTTCACTGTAACAGAAAAGTATGCTATTTCATTACCATACTATCTGTCATACACTGTAGTCACTTTTAGCACAGGAGCACTTGAACATCAACAGCTGAGTGTCAAGAACTGGTAGCAGAAAATGACATGAGTATCCTCCCAGTAAATCTATTGGTAATTTTTTTCAACTTTTTGATTTTCTCCTAAAAGTGAACCTTTTTTAGCACACTATAGACTACGTGCAAAACTCATTCCAGGAAAACAGGATTATGCTATAGCTTGCATATCTGATAACACTGGTTCTTTCAATATACCTTTGTGAGTCAATAAAGAATAAAACCATAAAGTATTGAAAAGAGAGCACAATGGTATGACCCCCACTCAGGACTGAAAATGAAACATTTTCTACTAAATCAATGAGCTAGTTGGAAATAGACTCCTGGAAGCAACTTTTAATGAAAATATATGTCTGCAAATCTTTTCAGATAAGTAAAATATGGACTACAACACCAAGAGTCGTGGTGAATGGAGTCAAGTCCAGTTGGAGGCCGGTCACTAGTGGCGTCCCCCAGGGCTCAGTACTGGGGCCGGTCCTCTTTAATATCTTTATAGATGATCTGGACGAGGGGATCGAGTGCACCCTCAGTAAGTTTGCAGACAACACCAAGTTAGGTGCGTGTGTCGATCTGCTCGAGGGTAGGAAGGCTCTGCAGGAGGATCTGGATAGGCTGGACCGATGGGCTGAGGCCAGCTGTATGACGTTCAACAAGGCCAAGTGCCGGGTCCTGCACCTGGGGCACAACAACCCCAGGCAGAGCTACAGGCTGGGGGATGAGTGGCTGGAAAGCTGCCTGGCAGAGAAAGACCTGGGTGTGCTGGTTGATAGTCGGCTGAATATGAGCCAGCAGTGTGCTCAGGTGGCCAAGAAGGCCAACGGCATCCTGGCTTGTATCAGGAACAGTGTGGCCAGCAGGACTAGGGAGGTGATTGTCCCCCTGTACTCGGCTCTGGTGAGGCCGCACCTCGAGTACTGTGTTCAGTTTTGGGCCCCTCACTACAAGAAGGACATGGAGGTGCTCGAGAGAGTCCAGAGAAGGGCAACGAAGCTGGTGAGGGGTCTGGAGAACAAGTCTTACGAGGTACGGCTGGGGGAGCTGGGGTTGTTCAGCCTGGAGAAGAGGAGGCTCAGGGGGGACCTTATCGCTCTCTACAGGTACCTTAAAGGAGGCTGTAGTGAGGTAGGGATTGGTCTCTTCTCCCACGTGCCTGGTGACAGGACGAGGGGGAATGGGCTCAAGTTGCATCAGGGGAGGTTTAGGTTGAATATTAGGAAAAACTTCTTTACCGAAAGGGTAGTTAGGCATTGGAATGGGCTGCCCGGGGAAGTGGTTGAGTCACCATCCCTGGAGGTCTTTAAAAGACGTTTAGATGTTGAGCTTAGAGATATGGTTTAGTGTGGGCCTTGTTAGAGTTAGGTCAGAGGTTGGACTAGGTGATCTTGGAGGTCTCTTCCAACCTGAACGATTCTGTGATTCTGTGATTCTGTGATCTGTAAATACAGTAAAACTAACTTTGAGGGTTTTACCCTGATTTATAGCACCTGGTGATACCAATAACTGAACTCTACATAATTTAATTTACTTCCTGGGCAACATTATCAGAAATTAGTCTCTTTATTTGTTGTTTTATAAGTATTGATACCTTTGCGGTAGGTATCTTGCTTGACATTTTCAGGTCTCAAAGCAACTATTGCCGAGTTATCTGCATCTTCCCATTAGACACAGTATCAAAACATCCTTTCTTCCCATCCCCACCCCAATTCTTCTTTATTCCAAATAACAGTGTTTTAACTAAAAAATCTTTGAGGAAAGGACAATTATTACTTTTGTACAGCATCTAGCACAGTAAAGTTTCCTCCTCAGATCATTGTGTAGTGCACCGAAACCATGAAAACCAATACATGTGACTAGTGCATGAGTTCCACTACTCAGGAAAGAAACAGTGGAAGAAATGAAATTCCATCCAGTATCTCAGCTGGATGGCTGATGCTGCAGACTCCATAGCATCATAATTTCAAGTGATGAGAACAGTTGGAATAATATAACTTCCCTGCTTATATCTACATGCTTATTCCTGCAGATATGGACTCACATTATCACTTCCTCATGATGTTTGGCACCAAGTAATTTCAGTGTTAGTACCTGGATAATAAACAGCCCTGCTATTTTAACTGCTTACTGTCCTTCCACAACAGATCAGATTTCCTCCATTATTCGCTACAGCAAGAGCAACAAGGGAATACAAGTAACAAAAAGTTCTCCATCAAAGTCTTCAGCAGGTTTCCCAGACACTAGTTCTGTCACACCGAGTAAACACTTCTGCTGAGCCTTCATCCACACATTCCTCTTTTGACCAGGAAGGTGGGGAACACAATGGAAAGGGATGACTGGAGGAGTCATACCAAAGCAGTGGAAGAAGAGAAATATTTTTCCTGCTGATAGACACATGTAATAAATGATTGCCTTCTTCAAAGACATGTAAACCACACACTTACATGCCTAAATATTTAACTCATGTGTGCTGTTTTTACAAGTTTTTATCCATGAAAAAGAAAAATGTTTTAAAGCCCATGAACACTATTCTACAGTGGTTTTAGACTTTTTCGAAAATGTGGTATTTTGACTTCAGCCTTCCACACTTTAAACTATCATTTTACTATTTCCTTGAACCATCTTAGAACCAGTCTTTGTTTCCTATTTATGTGTTAATGTGCTTCCTGAGCAGTCCAAAAGAGTCATTACTGATTATTTGCACTCACTTGTACCTTAGCAGGTTAATAGCTGAAAAAGAGAGAGAGAGAGAGAGAGAGAGAGGATAACAGAAAAATAGATAAAGTTGGGGAAAAACTTTATGCAGAGAACAGGAAGAGCAAAAAGAAAAAAAAAAAAAAAAAGACGACAGACTATTCTTCCTCCTGCTGTTTCAGTGATAGCTATTAATGCGTTTTAAAGTCTTCCAGATTGGTCTTAAGAAATCAGTTATCCTGGTCCTTGTTTCAGTAGGAAGACCCATGGGAGCTATTAGCAGTAATCTAAGTTAATAAACTGTAAACTAACTTTTTTTTTAAAGGAGGAAAAAACACTACAACCTTTGACAAAATAATTGCACCAGTTATAAAACAGCCAAATGCCGGTTAACAGTCACATCAAGCCACTGGGGTGGAAAAAAGATATCTATAACCAGGCCACTTCCAACGAAACTGTTTGTTTTCTCTTATTTAAACTGCTCTTTTTTAAAAAAAGAATGATTCCTTTGCAAGCCGTAAAATGTTTGAATAATGTCTGATGGTGCTTATCCACTGGCTAAAGTCTCCAGTTAAAATAAAAAGAGGATTTAGGGCTTGATTCACAAAACACTTATCTGCAACTTATACAGCCCTTTATGTAAGAGAAACAGGGCATTTGCATGCAAAAAGTAACTAGCACTCTGAATCCCAATATTTCCTATTCACAAAATAAAACCCGTCATGTGCAACTCTTCTGATATCAGCTACGGTCTCTTGCCTACATATGTGAGGGAAAGGATAAAGTATATACCCAAATAAGGTTGTTTGGGGCTCTAGAGAGGCAGTTCCCCATTGTCAAAGATTCCATTATCTTCCCTTCCAGACAGCAGCAATATTGACATGAATACAAGAGACTACTGTAGTGGCAACTCGAGGTGAGGGTACAACCGGTCCTTCCGATGGTCCAAAGAACAAGCAGAGGGAAAATTTCACTTTGCAAACAATCCTAGACGTCTGTGTCTGTCTGAAAGGATCGTGGAATAATATTGTTCTCACCTAGATAATTTTAGTAGAATTAGCTTTTTTTTTTTTTTTTCATCTAAAAACAATCCCTTGAAAGTAAAATTAAATTTGGGTAAAATTTTCCCCTTGAATAAACCACTTTCAGCTAAAGATATGTATATAACTTGCAAACATTTTTGTTTGTCTGAATGTTTTACCTGGATAATCCTAATAATCTTCTGACCTTTAGCTAAGTGTTAGAAAAGATGTCTGCAGAAGAAAGATCAAATGGCTCAGTTCTGCTTCCTCCACACCAGCTTTAAAGTAGTGAGCATTCTCATTTTGTGTTTTGGGAAATGCTAGATGGACCTTGCTATTTGGATGTCTTCTGTGAAGTGGGAGGGGAGAAACTACGCAGATGTGAACAGAGGTAACTCCCAAGCAGCACACAGAAAACAAACAATCTGTAAACATCTCATCTATAAAGTCCCTTGGCATTGATGCTAGAAGGGACTGCAAGTGGAAGGGTGTCACAAGGAAAAAGTGGCTGGTCATCACCAAAGAGATATTATTCCCAGCATAACCTAAAAGATCTGCCACACTTGCCATTTATCCTTTAGGAATCCAGGGGAATATAAAGTCTAAAAGCTTTTTTTGCTTTCCAATTTTACTTACCCTTCTTTGTTCATCCACGTGTAGGCAGTACGGGCAGGCTAATTCCCTCCACCCTGCCCCCCGCTGCATATTTAACTTCTGTTCATTGGACAACAGCTGGCTGATGTTCATCCAAGAGTTTTAAGTAGCCTTCTCTGGGAGAGGAAAAGATGGGAATAATTTCTAGCTGGTCACACATTCCTGGGCTGCACCTGTTTTGGTATTCCTGCAATATACAACAGCAAAGAAGTTACAAATCGTTATGTGTTGTTCAGTTGTCTGTGTTTGTATTGCATCCAGAACAATGTGGCCTGGTTACAACCTGGACTTAGAGCACTGCTGCCCTAAATACAAGAGCAATATAAATAATGAATTAAATAAGTTGAGGCCCACTGGTTCATTAAGTTGCATAGAAGACCCCATTAATGTACTTGTTTTCCCTAAAAAAAGCTTTACCACAGTGCATGGAAGCAAATGCCCTCGGAGGACAGAAGAAATGCTATTCCTATTTTGTTCAAACATTATCTGTAGTTAGTCATGTTTAACAAATCATATTGCAGCCCAGCTTAGCCTTGGTGAAACACTGTTTAAGGACATGATATTGCAGGGAAAATGGTCCTTATTCACTTAAGTTTTGGCTTTTGACCAATATTTGTTTTATTAGGCTGCTATAATAACAAATGCTTTGCACCAAGGTTCTGCACATTGAAAGCGTGTATTTATGCCCCAGATCAAGCAACAGGGCTATAGACATGTCATAGCCAAACAGTGCTGCTTACAGGCCTACTGAGGCAATCCAAGCAGAACACCTTTGTCGGGGATATTTAATACCCAGAACAGCAAACGAAATAAACTGGACTGCTTGCCCTAGGGGTGAAATTTGAACTCTACCACTAGCCTATGGTAAAACTCCTCCTGATCATGATGGAGTCATGATTTCATCCCTGATGCACGTGTTATGAAGGACCTGTGGTGACTTGTATAGGTTTAGGGGAGGCCAAAAGCATCTGCTAAAACAGGGCCTTCCAATTCCCTGCAGCTGCCTTTCATCCAGCTTGCAGACATAAGGCTCAATAGAAAACCCATCAAAATCAATGGGGTCTTTCGATTGGCTGCCGCTGGCTTTGGTTAGGACTACAGAGAGAAGGCAGATCATCATTCTTCCTTATTAAGGTATTTAACCATTGTCCTTTAATAACACTAATTTAATACACACTGAATACGGATAAAATGCTGGTTATACATATTTCCATCTGGCTCATACCCTGTGGAAGCACATCTCAGACTTTAGATAGCTCTTCCTGGGGGCTGAATGCTTTGCACTTCTTGTTGACTCGGGCCATTAATGTTAAATTATCTACAAGGGCCCGTTTGTTTTTAAAACTCCCCAGTCTGCAAGTGAGCGTGTGGATTTTAAACTCTGATTCTAGAAGTCCGAAGTTTTCTATGGGGATTATTGCATTTATACATCACAGCCAATCCGAGGGTTTCTAAAGCCTTCAAACAACTGACACCATATGTCTGGGTACAATGGAATCTACAGAATTATCAGCAACAGCAAAAATGTCTCATTACACACCGAGAGCTACAAACACATAACAAGTAGATTGAGTAGCACGTATGCTCGCAGAGAAATTAATCGACTCAGATGCATACAAAGGGATTTCCAAAGTGCTAAAAACATATTTCAGTGAAGAAATGCACTATGCCAGGCTGTGATTTGCAATATAATAAATAATCCTCCTAAAATTCACTTAACTTTCACTCTGTCTAATGTGAGTCTTCACAGATTGTACAGAATATGCTTTGTGTGACACAACATACAGAAAACAGCACATGAGAAAAAAAAATATTTCTTTTTCAGGTCAGTAAAAAATGTTCCCAGAATCCTGGCAAAATCTGCAGAATGCATTGTATTTGTATTTACTCTATTTATGTATTTGTTTGTCACATGCCTGCAGAATTCTACCAAACATTCACCTCAGATACTTAGCAATGTCTACAAAATTATAGCTGTGTTTTCGGGAGGGGTAGGGAATACAAAGTGATGATTCACATCTAGAAATCTGGTTTTAAAAAAAAAAAAAAAAAAAAAAAAGGAAAACAGGATAGGAAAGCGCTAGCATTATTTATTCACTTATTATCATACAATCTGGACTAAGTCATAGGAAGAGAAATTTTATGAGCAAGTTAAAAATAGTGAGATAAAAATGGAAATAATAATGGATAATAATAAATGGTAATTAGCAGCATTTTTCACTGCAATATCACCTTTTAACCACAATTGCAGCAGTACCTTAAAGAAACAGGTTATGAATTCTGGGCCCCTGAATATTTTATTCCCACAAGTGAATGAATAGTTCATCTATAAAAAATGTGGGCATTCCTTAGAGTAAGTGCTCCTTAACATGAAATATATGGTCTTAATTCAGCAGAAAAGATGAGCCCTCCAGTATTTCTGTGAGGGGTGCATATCACTAGCTCTTACCGGGAAAGCAAGGAATAAAAAGGATAAATACCTTGCAGATCTGGTTGCAATTTTCTTTTTTCTTTTTCTTTTTCTTTTTTTTTAAGAGAACAGTATTAATTTGAACTGCTTTTTAAATGAAATCAAACATTTCTTGACAGCATGTCAATTCGTTCAAATGTTGCATCTTTTGTGAAAGATCATGATACCCATTATCCTTTTGTTTGTGATTTTTTGTCAATTATTTTGGTTTTGATTCACGAAACAGGTAAAATTTTACTTTTAACAACCTAAAATGACTTTCTAGAAAACTGTGGGCTAACCAGTGACCAAGGCAAAACCGAAATCCTTTAGTTCTCAAAAAAAAAAAAAAAAAAAAAAAAAAAAAACACTAAACCGTTCATTCCCTTTAAAGTCTATTGTGGATTTTAATCATTAGACAAGAGTTAGGCTTTCTAGTTCCACCCAGAGCAGTTGATCCTATAACCCTGGCAAGAATCTCTCTTTCTCACTTTCCCCTTAAATGAGGACAGTAATAAATATATACCTTTCAAGAGTAATCCATAGATTTCTGTAGTTTGTTTTTAAAACTTTGCTATTAAATATTAATTCTTCTTAACCAGTTATAATTATTGCATTGTATTAGTGCTATAACTATCACTGATAGGAAATACCAGTTGGGGTCTGAACTGGTCTGAATCTTCATTCCCAAGTGTGAATTAAATAGCTAAAAATGTATTTGTTTTTCCTTTGGTGCTTTGTATATCAAAATCTTAATTCAATTGCTTAAGTACATATTTAAGACCAAGCAGAATAAAAGTAGAACATAAACCTACATAACTGTTCAACCAAGGCCCAGAAGTAAAAGTATTATCCACAAGAAGTAAAGCCATTTTCAAAATATTCTGACCTTTACATGGCACAAGGTACGAAAAATGCTTTACAGAATATGTTTAATCCCAAAAGATTCTCAGACACAGTTTGCAAGATGAAGAATTTAGGATAGTTGAAATAATTATAGAGACTACAGACTATTTTATAAAGACTACTATTTATTCTTAACTGAACAAACAATTTTTTAATGTAAATTCCTACAAATTCCACCATTGTTTTCTTAACCGTTACCAATTAGCACTGTACTGCTGTGGCTGAGCATAAATTTTATTGTTGAAGTGAAAATTTTCTTCTAATTGCAGTTTGCAAACATAATGCAAACCAATCTTGAAAAAAGCATCGTTTCACTATGGATAGAAAACTTCTATAAAGGAGAAGTACAAGTAGCACCTTATTTGTACTCTAACAGTAGAAGATGTCTAGGTTTGCACACAGCAATAACAAATTTCCTCAGATCTTTTGTCAGTGTCTTGGGACTAAAAAGATAAATAACCATGCAACTCACATGGCAACAAACATGTGACAGTAAAGGGTTCAGTTTTGTCCTCGACAATAAAGCGAACAAATAATTATATATGAAAAGAGATGTTTCCTTGACCTCTCCAACCCGATCAGCCACCAGTGACCTTGAGATGCAGATCAGAGAACTGCATATTTTCTGATTACTAAAGTGGAGATGCAAAAATGACCAATCCACAATTGTTTTACAGAGCTCTGAAGATTTTGGTTTTATTCTTTGCAGATCTGTTTCCTCATTGTGTAAGTTTGATCAGCATCTAGTTTGTGCTGGCTGGCTGGCCACCCCCGATGCTGCAAGTCCAGAGCGCAGCTCCCATGGACACTGTAGGCTGGGCAAATTTCTCATTGGAATTACCTTTACAATATGGCTGGACTAGATGCTAAGGGAACAAACTTTTACTAGCAGGAAGAACACAGCTCTGAATGGGTCTATGCTCCAGATTCAACATGCAACATTTTTGACACAGCAATGGCTGCCCAGTTTTACTCAATGTGTTGCAATCCTCCAGAACTCATTCTCCAATGCATCCTCCAGAATGCATCCTCCAGAAGATGTGTTTCTTCTTCTGGAGGACAACGCAGCTCTACCCAACTGTCAGGCTGGTTGCTTTGTCTCCAGCAGGGGAAGGCCACCTTTCTTATCCTCTGCACCATGAAGAGAAAAGAGCAGGCTCCAGCTTTTGATGTGTCGCCACACAGGTCAGAGAGGTTCTCACATTTCCAGGCAGTGTTGTAAGCGCAGCCTGGTATGCAGGAGCCATGTGTTTACTTGAAAAGGGACTGAGCCAGCCTTCTCTCCTGTCACAGGGCAGTGCTGCCCCTCCACAGATGCTATTTCTTTCCTGCAGCTCACTCCTGGAGCAGAAAGCAGGTCTTGGAGGGTCTTGGAGGTCTCACTTCAGAATGAATAAATCAATCACAGCCACCAGAAAAAGCACAAACCTAACACAAAATGTTATTGGAGAAGAAAACTAAACACTATGAGTTGACCTTTACCACTAAGAACTTGAAAGAGGATGATCCTTCATGCAAACCCAAAATGTCCAAGATTGTCTACTCTCTCGCTACACAGTGATGCTATGAATGAGGATCAGAGGGGAGCCCAGGTGAGTCATACATTCACAGAGAGGGGAATTTCCCCTGCAGTGACTACAATGAACGTGTTTTCTGAACCTAATATAAGCAGAGAGCAAACACCTGCATTCCTGATGTTGAAGGAAAAACAAAACGTAACTACAAACCTGAACCCTTTAGTTCTAACATTTTGGAAGGAAAAATTGTTCAGTTACAATTTAGTCTTCTAAGAAAATTTACTTTCTTGCCAAGACTGCTTTGGGCACCAAAAATAGAAATTTGATTTACCTAGACATTTGTAACTTTGATGGAAGTGCTGGTAATTCTATATATTAGTTATGATTTTTAAACAATGTCATCTAAGCAGCAGTGTCTCAAAAGTAGATTTTCCTCATTGCACAGGCGTTTGTATTTGCCCTGGCAGTTAGGCTTGTGTTACTATAAGTTAGAAAGCCACTCAATGAAACTGGAGAACTGTTGACTTTGGTTTTCACAAACTGTATGGCATAGGCTGTTTTGAGAAACTATATACAGTTCAGATCCTCTGCACCCATGCAAATACTTTGTTGGTGCAAAAAGTTGATAATGTTATGGGTTCACATACTTTAATACATACATGCCTTTTATAATTTGACTTTCTTTCCATGTCTCCATAAAACGCAGGGAGTCCTTTTGTAGGCACCAGATACTCAAGCCCTGTTTCCTTATTCACATTGTATAGCATGTTGCTCTGTATTTGTCTTCAGGTCACTGGCAGAGAAAAAAGTAAAAAATAATTAACAAAAAAAAATAAAAAAAACTATTCTGTCTCAGCCTTCTTTCCATTAAAAAGTGTTGAAAAGTGAAATGACATTGTAATGGCATATGGCTCTCCAACAATGTCAGTTGGGTGACAGATTACTGCAGGACCTGTTGCAGACAGATGTGCTGTAGGGTCTACTGAAGAGGGCACAAATTTATGTTTCACAATAGATAACCTATAAAACAGAAATCAATTACTGGCTTAGAGTTAGGTTAGATTTAGAGATAAAGTTATTTATTTCATTCCCACTAATTTAATCTGGGAGATATCAAATTCCTTTCAGATTTCGGCCTTCTTAAGCATATTGAAAAATTCTTGCCATAGTTTACAAGAGGATGTCAATGTTAAGTCCAACACATTTGTGAAGGTCAAGCCTTTTATATTCACTGAGGCTGCATTTAAATTGACCTGTGAATACATATTGGGGCATGACTCAAGGTACTCATGTTCAGATCAGGGTTGTGAATTGTAAATGTAGACAGAAATATCCAACAGCTTCATGGGCTCTCAAGCTATCCATAGTCTTTTTCACTGCTGTGAGGAGTTTGGGGGAGGAGGGAAGACTGCACCCATAGAGATGAGTATGCTAATTCTGTGATGCCTGCAGTTTCCTAAATTCTAAATAGACTGTCAACGGTGAAGAATTTTTCAATAACAGATTTTTGGGTTATAAAATAATCTATTGTTTAAACTGCAATTTGCATCATAAAAGAATAAACTTCAGTTCAGCTTTCATGAATTTGCTCTGGAGCTTTCCAAGACCAAATGAACACTCAGGAAGGCACATTCTTCCATGCACACATTAAAAACTTCTCAAGGTTTGATTTTTCCTTTTTTTTCATGCTGCATAATGGAATTATTTCTGATATCCTCACATGTTGCAGATGATAAACTCTTTCTTGCTTGCTCTACCCACAAGTAATTGGTTTCAATGGATTTCTGGATATGTAACTGGGGTAAAGGCTACAAACTTATCCATTAGATTGCCATAGGAAGGGATTTCTTTGCATATTGCACTTCATTTGTCTTCATTTTATTTTTCCTTATAACTGCTTCCATATTCAGGTTGTCTTGGAACATTGCAATCTTGACATGAATTTTAATAAAAGTCCATTGTTTATTCGATTTTCTTCCTGCATATTCACATTTTTTTCTTAGAAATCTTAAGGAAATACCTATTCTATTTTTAAAACATGCTTGTGATATTTGAGTGTTTTTGATGCTCATGATATTTGAGCATCACCCTTTGATGCTTGGCTCAGCATTCTTTACCCTTCCATCACAAGTGAGGCAAAGTAAATGACAGTAGGATCAGACCTTTTACCCAGCTTGATTATCTCACATACTCACTTACACACTCCCCTCCCCAGTGTTATATTTATTAAGTTTTGATTTCCCTTTCAAGCAGGGATCACTGCTGGCCTGCGAAGGTGTGCAGACAGTTGTGTTGTTCAGCACTTGTCCTGGAAATCTCTCGGCATGTGTTATCATCTCTTTGATCTCCCAGATCTTACCAACCTCCAGGATCCTTCCTCCAGCCACCTTATTTCCAAGCCCCCTTCTTTTTTCTGAGAGCATTCCTTTTTGGGAACCTTTGTTTTGGCACCAGATCTTCCTTCTGGACCCCCTGGGCCTCCCCCCCAGGCCCCACCTCCGGCCCCATTTTCCAATCTAGACAGTCTCTGTGCAGAAGTCCAACAGATGAGCAGACACCTACTTGGCAGTTGTGTTTCATTCCTCTTTATTAACTGGAGGATTCAAGATGAACCACTTTTGTTTAGACCAGGTGTTACATCCAGCCTGTACACATAGCAGCCAGCATGTAGCAGGTTTCTGCTTGAGAGTCCAGAAGTTCAGCCCCACACATTCACACCCCCACACACACATACACCCAGTTACCTGTTGCCTGTTTGCATCCATAATATAAGCTATTTTTTTGACTGACCTGCCATTTTCGCATGCTTCTCCTGACTTTCTCTGCACTGTAACACATAACAATGGCAGGACGGAGCCAGGCTGTCAGGCCTCATCTTGCACAGCACACATTGTGCTCTTGTCAGAGAAAATGGAGGCTATTCAAAAGACCTCAGAAAAGCAGCAGCCCCACTCTGGGCAGCACACTACTGGATGTGGGGTGGCCTCAGCCACTGTAGACCTGCCCCTGGCAACAGGTGGAAAGTGAGGCCTACAGTCCTAGGCCTCTGCTGCTCCCCCCAGAAAAAATGAGAGGACTTGATCCACCAAATTTCAAATCCTGATGAGTAATGCCATTGAAATGTCTTCTACGGTAAAACCGACTTGAAGGACTCATGCTAAACAGGAGTTTGTGCCAGCGTCACCGTGTGGGTTTACAGCCAGACTGTAATTGCAGAACAGAGGCTTAGGCTTCATTTCGTGATTATCACTTTAGGAGATATTCACAAATACCAATATTGCATTTACTAACTGAAGGATCGTGTGAAGAGATAAGACCAAAAAAAAAAAAAACCAAGACACGTCTACTTTCCTGATCATGGTAAACTAGCGACGCCCAGGGTGTAAAACAACAAAACCACACAGAGTCGCCTTTATCTGAACAGATAACTTTATGTAGGTCTGTGGTCAAAGCCCACGGGGGCTTTACTGTAAAGCTCAGTAAGAAAACATATTCATCCTTTTGATGTCTAACATTCTTACTACATAACATTTCTGGCTTTTTTTTTTTTTTTTTTTTCCTGCAATACTGTTCACAATCTTCATTAATATCCCTTTCGATCAAAGCTGAAAAGAAGGGGAAAAAAATGAAATAAAGCACCTTGGAGAGAAACTTAAATGGAATGGGACATAAAAATTCAGGACATCTATGTTTAATGCCATCATTAAAAAAATAAAAAAAAAAATTAAAAAAAAATGAGGAGGAGGAAGAGAGGGATGACAAAGTGAAAAGAAAAAATGCAGCAACTCTTTTATGTGAAGATTACATTTAAAAATAACCAACTAACAGTCTGCACTTTTGAAAAGACTGACGTCCTGAAACGCATTTAGATTGATGCAGCCTGAGCCTGAAGTTCTCTTGCTGAGTAAACAGTCAAGTGTTCTTAATAGGAATTGCAGTTTCTCGACATCTGTTGGGGAAAAGGGAATGGTGAAACAACAATTTAGATTGAGATTGGTTTTGTTAAATGCATTTAAATTCCAAGATTAGTGGTGTTCTTTCTTTTTCAATTAGCATTTACTTGCAGAAAGGTTACAGATGAAGGGGCTGAGAAGGAGTTCTTTGGGGGAGGGGGTTAGCTCCCAGGGCAGTACAGAACGCACTAAAACCATGTAACACTGAGTAGCATAGGACTTCAACACAAACTTACAACTTATGCAAAAGTAAGTGCCTTCAAAAAGCTCTGTAAAGGAGCAAAAAATTAAAAACAACAACAACAACAACAACCAACCAAAAAAAAAAAAAAAAAAAAAAAAAAAAAACAAGAACCGTGACTTCAATTTGTTGAGCTCCTAAAACCAAGCTAGAATTCATATATGAAAAAATATATTATTATTGCTTTTCAAAGGAATTTTACAGCCCATTCATTCTGCAATTCCCCATGCTGATTAGACTGTGAGAGGACTGTGACTTCTTAGGGGTCACAGAAAGGTAAAAAGAAAGGAAGGATATAAGAAAAGTCCTACCTGCTTTGCTGCATTTCAGAAAAACAAGCTCTCTTTATGAGAGAAGACTCTTTTAGCCCAGTGAAACAGTTGTTGCAGTTTTGGGGAAACTGCAATGGTAACAAAACCTGGAATGTTCTGAATTGTCTCAACCTATTTCAGTCTGGAACATATGTGAGGGCTTGAGTCACTGTTCTTGACCGAGGCTGCTGCAACTGCTTGGATTTCAGCATTAAGATAAAGTGATGGAGAATACTATCAAGCCTTGCAGAGAATTGTTTTGTTTGTTTGTTTCTTTGGCAAGCGTTATACTTTTTTCAGCATATAAATTTCAACCAATTTTGTGCTTTTTATCTAGGAGCTGTGACTGTGCTATGTTGCTAAGTTTGCTGCCACTGATCTTTTAAATATCTGGAATCAGGGAGTTGTGTATGTTTGCTTCATTTGGAGCATTTCAGATTATTATTCTTTTTCCTTGGAAAATCCTGGAAATATACATTATTCCTTAGCCAATGACAACGTGCTCAGAGCTGGACAAAGATTTTTCAGTCTCTAACTGAACACCTGGGAAATGTGAAAAGAGATGCAAAACAAGATAAAGCCCATCTCAAGCAGAGTGCATTTGGAAATCTAAAGCAAGGGAAAAACTGTATATATATATTTCTTTTTTCACTGCAAATTCAACAATGTTCTAAACACTTACTCCAAAGCACCAGTAAGTCGACAGAAAGAGTCCTGTTGGCTTTGCTGGTTAGGTGTTAAGTGTAAGAAGCATCATTAAGGGGTAACACACGCGTTACTATCAGTACGATATGTTTGGTTTTCTATTTGCTGCTAAAGCAATGTCAGCTTAGAGGAGTTCTGTTTAAATCTCTCTCTGGACACTTAAAACTAGCTGGGATTGATTGCACTATTTATTGATCTCATTTATATTGTCTTGGAGATTTCAACCTAATGTTAATCTGATGAAGTGCAGATGAAGTAGGCTGTGGTGGTTAGCAGTGTGTACTTTATTGCAGAGCCGTTGCAGGACCAGTGTGAACAGAAAGTATGAGCAAATGAGTGTACAGTTAGCCCTGTGGAATATTTAATTCTCTAACCACAAGTAGATGTGATCACAAGAGACTTTACAAGAAATTGGACTTTGGACTCTTGCTCTTTGAAAGTGAGAGTCCCCCACCCCCTTTTCTCCTTCTCAGAAACCTTTGCTTTTTCCGTATCTGTCTCACCTTTCAAAACACAGATAGTAACAGGCATGTCCTCTGCTTTCTGCTTAGCATCCTGGTTTCCAGTAGGCCTCCCCATCATGTGTAAATGCCGTTCAGCTTACCCTCTCATTTCAGTGTTATAGCTATGCCCTTGATGTGGTAGTCTGGTCAGCTACCACAAAGCCAGGGCTGTTCTTTGGGCAACAGGAGCAGTTTTGTTGACTTGGAGACCAGGCACGGTGTTTTGTTTTGGAAGAAACCAGCTTTTCTTCTGCTGAAATCTTGATCCTCAGCTTGAGATTTTTGATTTGTTTCCTTATCTTATATCTCCTATCACACAAAATAAGGGTTTAGTCAGACAAGTTTTACTCATGTGGCTAGTTTCATTATTGGTAGAAGAATTATTTCTTGTAAACAAAGAATGTAAGCTCATCCCTGCAATTATTTTCTTAAATACAAATGTTCAGATATTTTGCCAAAAATATTTNAAAAAAAAAAAAAGACAAATCTTTAGGTTAGATTGGGTTGAGCCTTCAGTTTCCACCTAAAGTGCTAAATAAACTTCACCACATCAGCACCAGGAGGTGGTGTGTCGCAGATGCACTGCCTTGGCACACTTTCCCAGCTTCTGTCCTATCCTGGGTGCAGTAAGTATTTACGTCAGCTGCAAATCATAATGTACCATATGTCTGTCCAGGTGTGCATGTTGTAGGGAAAAGGTAATCCTTAGTTGTACCTATTCACCTGCCATGGGACAGACGATGTAGGCCACAACAAAAAAGGACTTCTGCTTGACATAGTTCATCCACCTCTTTAAAACAGATTTTTAGTAACATCTTTGGCTTGAGTGAGCATGCTCAAGACAGTCCAGTCTACAGAAAAATTGCACTTTGTATCATGCCAAAGGACACTGTGACTGATCTAACGATCTAGATATGTATTGACGGATAAATATTACTGTGCAGCTAGCTATCCAGGAGACGTTGGATAGCAGCATTGCATGTTTTACTACTTGGAAAAGGACTGTGAGCAGCTTTGGATTTCTTCCTGTCTGGGGACTAGCTGAGCCCAAATATATCATAAGGTGATGTTCCTGCAGGTGGGGAAAGACATGCTGTTGAACGCAAAATATTCTTATCAGTAGCTATGAGGATCAGGTCCTGTAGCTTTATTTATTTTAGGAGTACTGTGACTTCTCCCAGGAGAAATTACCCACATGCAAAGATACTTAACTTTTTTCAAGCTGGTGGCTCAAAAGGATGAAAAGTAAAGAGCTGAAAGAGGAAAAACAATTTTCCACATAAAGGAGGAGTTGTGGCACAATGGATTGTGGTTTTGACACAGATTCTACTCAATTAGTTGAATTGAAAGGAAACATAGAGTACAGATAGAAGAGGCTAAGGAGGCAGAAAACTAAACCTGAATGAATCTGGGTCTGGAATATGTACTCTTTAGTTTGCATGGTGCTGAATTTATTGTATATTAAAGGCTTTAATCAAATGCTCTGGGTCATATGAATGTATTTTTAATGCTTTTATGGTGTGGCATGTTCTAAGCAAGAAGTGTCATCCCACATATATCACATTTGTCTAAATTTGCATTCTCCCAGATGGCCATATTTATTGACTTTGTGAAGTTAACTGTCTCTCCCTGCTTCCAGCCAATCAGGGCTTGCTGGAGCATCAAAGGAAGTGAATTCTTCATTGTTTCATCTACTGCTGAAAATGACCCCAAACCACATCTCTTGACACCAACACCCCCAAATCTCAGTCCCAGATTATCACAGAAAGTTTCTGGCCCAAATTCTATTTTCATTTTTACAATTTATATGAAATTTGAAAATATTTTACCTGTGAACAAGAGCACTTCTCTTGCCACCATGTTACAGCAGTAACATGTGTCAGCACTTTGTACTGCTGACACACAATGTCAAATAGTAATCACACTCAGGGGTAAAAAGTGACCATTTCACTCTGACTGAAAAAAACTTTCCAGCTATTATTCCAAATACACTCATTTCCACTTGTGTGACCCAGAACCCAAGAAAAGTACTTAGTTCCTTGCATCCCTGGGAACTGAACTTTAAAAATCTTGCTGGGCATTTTTATTTTCCTGGCTCTTCTAAGACTGCTCTTTGCAGTTATCCATCTTTATTAATTAAAAGTTCACAAAATTCAATCAAATTCTTTTCCTTTAAATCACACTAAAGGGAAATGAACAACAAAATGCCCACAGTCCAGGTAGCTGCCAATTCCTTTTCTAGTAAATGTTTAATCACTGATTTTTTGTAAGTCCAAGTGTAATAGTATGGGAATTTAATCATCGTTTCTATTAGTACAACTGCTTGAGAGGGTCTCGAAGACATTTCCTTTCACTTTAGTTTGCCCTGTGGATAAGTAAAGCACTTTGGTTCTGTATTGATTTGTCCTTTACTGCAGTGATCACCTTTCATTTTCAAGCATTCACCTTCCATTCATGAGCATTAAATCCCTATTTAAAAGAAATAATAGAACTGGAATGGTGGCTCAATAGGGCAATGATCAGTGGAAGAACCCAAATGACTTCATCTGGGTCAGAACTTTATTTCATTAGGTTGAACAGTGATTTCTTGCTCCCCTCTGTCTCTCAGACGATGACAGGTCTTCCCTTTCCCTAAGGATGTGGAGACCAGCTGCCTTGAGATAAGAGAAAAAGAAGGGAAAGAAAGTGCATTTATAAAGGACACTGGTCTACACGTGCAGTTAGCAGCATATAAAAGCCCCCTGTGTGTGAATGTGGGCTAACACATCAGCACATGTCTGTTTTGAAATGAAGAGCAGCAGGTACATTTTGACACAAATTCAAATCAAACGTGTGCCTTTGATATCATACTGGCAAAACTCGATCATATGCTTTGCTAATCGAGTGTGCCGAGTCTCCTATGCTTATGTTTTTTGGAATTAAATTGCATGACTGTGCTTTGCTCTGTAAAATGTGTAAATGTGTAAATTATGTCAGGACAGATTGCAAATGCCAGTTGAAGAAATAAAAAATATGCTGCACTCATTGTAAAGAGTGCAGGGGTGTGGCCTGGGAGATGGTGAGAAGGGGTTAATGCCTTCTAGCAAAATTCCTGGAAGAAACAGATTGATTTATTAACTGTTATTTGTATTACTAGTATTAACAGCACAATGAAGAAACACCAGAAAACCCCCAAAAAAACAATTCAGGACTTAGAGCCAGTGAGACTGTATTCTACCAATAAATGTAGAGCCATGACTCCCATCTGGAAGAGCTTTTTGCACATAGAACAACATGGAATAAGTGAACATAGTGAGCAAAGGCAGAGTGTCTTCACAGTGAGTGAAAAGGCATGGAGATACAAGTTGGTCCTATTTCAAGAGAGCACTTAAATAAGAGCTTAAGACCATTCACTCTAAGAAAAGCACTTAAGCAGAAGCTTATGTACAGTAATAAACAGGGATGTGCCCTTGAAATAGGGCCAATGTATACAACTTGCTTGACATATTATATTTACATATATGGAATTATTTGATCATCTTTTAATGTATTTTAATTGTATTTTAAATATCTAATTAAGTCACAATTCCCTCTGCTCCCTCGTTGTTTATCTCTTTTCTTCATCCCTTCTCCCTTGAAAACACATCTTCGGATTACTCTTCAGCTTCTCCTCTATTCTACTTACCTATCTTAGTTAAAAGAGACCCCAAAAACCAAGGATTGTATTTGAAATGATGGACCACATGCTTTCTATAATAACAGATTTCTTCCTCTTTCAAAGTTTGATTTTCCTAATTCTGGAGAGATGGCAAATTCCTGATCCTCTGAAATCAGGATCAGCAAGAATTTGTCCCTGAGTTCAACTGTATTAGCCTATATCCCACTGTGCAATGGAATTATCACCTTGGAGTGATCTTGCACCTTTGAGATGAGATTCATTTAAATAGGTATCAGATGACTGTGCTGAAGAAGATATGAGTTGATTGTGATATCAATTTAAACATATGCCATTCAAACCACTAGGAATAAATATACTGATTTTACAGACTTTCTTTTTTAGCCCCAGATATTTGTTTAAGTGGGTCATATTTAACCTTGAGTGTGATGTAATTATTTCTGTGCCTTTATTACTGAATGTTTAATATTTTATCATCAAACATATTTTATAGTGATATTTGAGCTTTTTGCTCTGATTGCCTGAACTTCAGAACTGTACCTTTTCAGGAGGGGAAAAAAATCTTTAAAACCAGTGTGAAAAAAGGTATTCCAAGGAAAGCCTGTTTGCTATAAATAAGCAACTCTGACTAGATGCAACTAGATGAAACCTATTACTAAATTTACAGAAATCACAGATTAAGGACTCTCTCTCTCTCTTTTTTTTTTTTTTTTTTTCTTTCAAACAAGGATTTTTAAGTCTGATATGTGGTGAATTGTGTCAGATGATTTTCCTTTCCCCAGGAGCAGAACATACTTAGTGCAACACTGCAAGTTTTCAGATTGGTATGGAACAGCTAAACATGAGTATTCTCATGGCCACTGGTCCCTTTGAGCACCTAGGCATATGACTTAATGGTCCTGCATTGGAGAACTGGGATCCAAACCATATTTATACTTATTTATTGTATCCAGTAACGTAGAATATTTATTTAATTTTAAGCCATGGAAGTTGTGGGTAGTATATGCAGATTACAATTACACAGTGTAAAAATTTCCCAAGAACTGTCCCTCTACAGCATTAAAAGAATGGGTATCTTAACGTGTTTTGTCCATGACTTTTCAGTCTTCATACCTGAGACATTTTCATAAATTTTATGCAAGAAAATCAGAGAGAAAAATTATATGAACAGCCACTGTAAGAAAGTCTAAATGTCCTGAATGTCCTAGGGCATCTTAGAGGGGTGTGCTGTGACTATTGAGATAGACTGGATGATTAATTTAGTTACTGGGTTTGCAGTAACCTATGGACAGCATCACCAGTCTACAGCTTCAGGGGAAAAAGAGGTTTCCTTCTTTTTGTGTGGTTTGCTACCTAACCAATGGTCTGACTACTTGAAGACCTGTTCCTCCTTCCTATGCAGTCAATGGAAGACAAGAAGGGCAGTATGTGATTAAAGAAAGGTAACCTGGCCCTATAGAAATTTACCAGTCTGCTATATATATTTCAACTTTTACCTTCATGTAATAAAACATAACTATCAAGCTGAATATCTTTCTGAAATACATGCTTATGTGAAAAATATGTCATCACATATTTCACAATCTCAGATGTTTTCCTTTAACCTCTAGGATCTGATTTATGTTATGTCATTGGTTAATACATACTGCCTATGCCAAAACCTCTCCTATCATTATGAAAAGCTGTTTTGTTTGACTTTATGTCCTAAACTTACTCTGTGGTACTGCACTCTTGTTTCATTCGGGTTCATGAATTAGCTGTGGAGTTAGCATCATTTTTAAAGAGGAATTGGATTTAGGTGTTGGGAATATATGGTAGAATGTTATCTCACAGAGATAATCTGGAATACTATAGTAACGGCAATATATTAGCAAAACATTTCTATTTAGGAAACATAGTATTCTGAAACTGAACATTAGAATAAATTTTGAAAAGACTGCACTTTTTTAGGGAACCAAAAGTGATTCCCTATATGTGTAGCAAAGGAGAGAATTTCAAATTCAGTATAATGTTCACTTGGCTTTTGAAAATCTAACTTTGATGTTTAACTGGTCCCACTAGAATATTTGGCCCCTCAGTCACAGGTCTGGCACAATCCCTCTCCTCACCAACTGCCATTCTGAATTGTGTGGACTGATATAATTTATTGCTATATTATTATTAACTAGGATTATCTACTACATTTTGTCCCCTAAGCAAAGTCATTAATTTCTGTTGACAGCCTTCAGGTGGCACTGAAGACGAAAAGAAAAAGATTTTTTCCCCTCTTAACTGCAATCCTGCAGTTGTGCTTTAAAGAGAACTTGGTTCTCTTTGTATGATCTTTACTGAAAGGGAGTTCTGTGGCTTCACACACGCATTTCTATAAACTCCTCTACAGAAGATGAAACATGACACTTCCTTTGTAAGGGATCCAAGAATCCTTCCCCTAATCCATAGATTTCATATGTATGTAATCAACTTTTATTGGTTTTGTAAGGATAAAGCTTCCCCTTCCAATGTGAGCACAATACAAACTTTGACAGTGTCATTAATAAAGAACTGCACAGCTCAGACAAACAGAGAAGTTTATAACAGCCTTCCTCCCAGTGCTTTCGGTGATGCTTGTGTAACATAGTCTTGCTATGGAAGACTTGCTGTGTCAGACCCCCAAATGCAAACTGCTGAGAAAAAGAGAGAAAGCTCATGCTGTCAAAAAATCACATCTTAGCCGGAAAAAAAATTGAGGGTTTTCTAAATATCTTTTTCTCCTGCTAATGGCAGAGACCTTCTGGGTTGTGATAGTGAGCCTAATGAAGACAATGGCGAAGAGCCAAATGATTTCAGTGGCACTAAATCAAGTCATTGATGGGCAAATTTAGAGATTTGCCATTTTGAAGCCTTGATATTTTTGTTCAGAAACTCAGGTTATTATCTGAAGAACTGAAAGGACCCAGTTTGAAAATTCAAGTGGCTTTTGGGGCTCTTTTCACCAGAACACATGCAATTCATCCTTTCAAACTCAGAGGCAGTCAGAACTGTAAATATTTCAAAAAGACACCAAGATTTTTTGGAAGCAAACATTCTATTTGGGTATTCATCCAGGTCTCCAAATAAAAATACCAGGCTCTGGATACTGTTTTCAGCAAATGGTCATTTGAATCATAAATCAACAAAAAACGGAGCTAAGAATCAATTCTGCTTTCTGACGCAGCACACTGTTTTCCTTTCACAATGACTAGGATTTTACAGCTGTTCTTACTAAACACCAGCCACATTCTGATGAAAAATAAAGTAGTAATTCTTTTATGATGCTGTTATCTCCATTGAAAAGTAATACTAATGTAATAAGTTTCACATAAGCAATTATGCAGAAGTCAGTTTTAAAACTTTCAGCATTTTTGCACAGGTCCTTCTAAGTTATACACTCTAGTTTTTATTTATAACTTCTTGAGTTCTGAAGATCACAGATTTCATGGGGAAGATGCTGAATCCTTCACCAGTGCACAGATGGGCATGAATCCGAAGGCTTTTTGTGGATATTTTTTTAAAAATATGGGCTTCATTTTGATTTTTTAATGGAAATTTTAGTTTATTTAATAAATAGATAGCTATGAATAGATAGTATAGATAACTATATAGACAGTTGTAAGTACATGCCATGAATGTCTATTTTTTTCTTTCTTTTCTTTTTTATTTTCCTTCCATCCTCCACCAAAACCCCCAAGAAGAAAAATTGCAAAACCAAATGAATCTTCGTTCTAGAAATTGTAAGTCTTGAGTCATACACTTTAACAGGATTTTTTCCTCCTTTTAATAATATAAGAGGAGTCAGAAAATCATTTGGTTGTGAAATCAGAGAATCATAATTTAGGTAATTTAGGTTGGAAGTGATGGTTGAAGTTGTTTGACCACCAGAGCAAGTCAAGGCTAACTTCCAAGTTAGACTAGGTTTTTCAAGGCCTTTTCCAGACAAGTGTGAAAATCCCCAAGCATGGAAAACCCACAGACTCTCTGGGACCCTGTTCCAACGCTTAACCACCTTCCTTGTGAAAACTTTTTCTTTCTGTTCTATTGGATTTTCCCTCCCTGTAAGTTGTGACTTCACATCCATTTGTCTCTCATCCTTTTTCTGTAACCATCTGAGAAAAGTCTAGCTTTGCCTTCTCTACAGCCTCCCTTTAGCTGCAGCTGAGCTGCAGGTGGACTGCAGTCAGGTTCCTTCTTTAGACTTTTCTTCTCCAGGTTGAACAAAGACAACTCAGTCAGCCTCTCTGCATTCATTGTCATCTCCAGCCCCTTAACCAGCTGAGTGATTCTTCACTGGTCTCTCTTCATTTTGTTGCTCTCTCACTTACACTGGGTTCCCCCAAAATGGACTCTGTCCCAGATGTGGCCTCACAAGTACTGAGTGCAGGGGAATTACTTCCATGGACCTGCTGGCTACAGCTTGCTCATGCAGTCTGTGGCCAGCCTTCTCTGCTGTGAGGGCATACTGCTGACTCACGTTCAGCTTATAGTCCACCAAGACACTTTGGAAGACTTGCAACCTATAGTCTGCACTTCAGCCTGGCGTAATTCTGACCCACATGCAGGACTTTATGTTTAACTTTATTAAATTTCATGAAGTCCCTATCAACTCTATCTAGATTGTCAAGATCCCTCTGAATAACAGCCACATCATTTATTGTATCAAACAGTCCTCTCAGTTTTGTGTCATCATGAACTTGATGAGAGAGAGCTTCATCCCACCATCCAAGTTGTTCATGAAGATATTAAACAACATCCCCAGACCTGACTACTGAGGAACCAGTCACCAATTAAAATTCAAACTGCCGATCACTATTCTTTAAGCCTGATACCCCATCAATCTTTTCTCAACCTATCCTGTTCAGATAGCCCCAGTATGGATAACAGGATGCTATGGAAGAGTGTTGAAAACTTTTCTAAAGCCAAGGTGAGCAACACGCACAGCTTTCTCTTCATCCAGATGGCCAGCAGTTATTTTGTCTCAGAACACAAACAGATTGCTTGTGGTAAATCCTTGCTGGCTATTCTAAACACTTTCCTGTTTTTCATGTACCTAAAAATGTCTTCCATGAGGACTTGCATCATAGTCTTACCTGGAAATGAGGTGAAGCTGACCAGCCTGTAGTTCCCCAGATTCTTCTTTTTACCTTTTTTTTTAAGATAGGTATGACATTGGCATTTTCCAATCATCCAGGACCTCCTCACATTGCTCACAACCTTTAAAAGATGTTAGAGAGCAGCCTCACAATAACATTGGCCATATTCGATTTAGTTGCAAAATTTTAGAATGAAACATTTTTGGATGCCTCTGTAGACAGCAGCAAAAGATTCCTCCTTCAGCTTTACTGCGCACTGCAATAGTGCCTGCTCTGAGGTTGCAGCAAGAATACAGCACATGCAGATGACACCATTACAATTACAATAAGGTCTGTGGCTCAGAGCAATGGAGCTGAGAAGGTCTTACTATTTCCTGAAATTCTGCATCATTCAGGGTCCTATTTTTCACGGGCAAATAAAAAATAATAATAAAAACAAACAAAAACAAACAAAAAGCACATCTGAACAAAATTAAAGTCTGTCTATTATCATCATATACAAAGGAAAAACAAACAAACAAACAAAACCAACAGCAATCATCCCAGAAACAGAGACCAGTTTTGGATTACTTGCTGTTTTCTTAGGTTCAGAGCCTAACAGGGGCGAGATTTTTTTCATTGAACATTTTTTTGATATCCACTAATTCGTTTTTTAGCAATATTTTATCTATTAAGGAAGGACAAAAGATTACTGTCTTAAAACATATACCTTCTAACTTGACAATTTAATAACTGTTCACCTTCTGCAACTTTATGTTGACTGAATACACAAGTGCAAGTCACCATTATAACTACCATACATCTCAAACCACCTGTTTCAAAATGATTAATATACATTGGTTGATTTGGAAGTTCTTTTATGATATATATTTTTTTATTGTTGCATCTAACCCTCATTTTGATAGTCCATAATTATTTTTTCCCTCATGAAAATACTCAAGACTTCTTGCTGAACCATTTTCACATTACTCAATATTCAAATGTTACTACAGATGTCACTCAGAACATTCTCATTTTGATCATTTTCTAAGTTCTCATCCTCTGATCAACAGATGCAGCAAAACAGTGAAGCTCATTTATCTCAAATATCACCTTGCTAACCAGAGGACAAAAAGGGACTTGCCTCATGAGGCAAATAACTGACTAATGATACTGAGTGCCTCCATTTCAGATGTTTGAAGGTTTTGCAAAACGTGCTTTGGTGGTATCTTATTGTGTGTGCAGAAATGTGGAGAAACTTTCTATACCTAGTTGCTATTAAGAATATAGAGCTGATACAATTTAAATGGTTTCAGCTGATTTCCACTGCTGAGACCTAGGGCTTCCCGCTCCTAACCTGGCTCTCCAGCTCAAAAACAATACTAAACTGTGGTCATGAATGATTGAGATAATGTGAATGGCAGCTAGAAGCTGCAAAAGTTCAAAACATTTAGTATTAAATGAATAGATGAACAAAATAAAGGGGAATTTAAAATAGCTATTCAATGGTTATAGCTCTGGACAAATGTTTTGCAAGCACATTCCTTCAGTTGTACTTTTACACAGGCAAACAAATGGAAAATTGTTCTACTTTGCAATGGTTGAGAGACCATCAGACAGAATAAAAAACTTATTTATTGTAACCTGCTCCTACGGTTGTTTTCTAATTATGCCAAGAAAAGCAGCCTATATAAAAGGCAAATTTTAACTTGTTTTCCCACACTTTT
>VXAA01001571.1:0-34453 GCA_013399115.1 Anseranas semipalmata | reverse complement strand
TTTTTTTTTTTTTTTTGCAGTTCATTCAGTTCTCACATTAAGATTACAATGGTCACCTCCTTGTTAGTCATATTTCTGAGCTCTTCACAACTAACATAATGCTTTGTTTCAATGTAAAAATTTAACTGGATAATTCATTTTTTTAAAAAAAGCACTAGGTTTTACTGTTTTTTTGGTTTGTTTGTTTTGTAATAAATTAGAAGTTATTTCTCTATATACATCTAAGGCATGTCAGTTTGCACATTACAAAGATATTCAGTTCCTGCTTTAAGAGGGGGAGCAACACCTAGGTCAATATTGAAAAGGCTGTGAACTGTAGAAGCCATTTAACTAATACTCATTAATGGACAACTACAGAAGGGCACAAGGAAATGTCCTTGCCTTGAGTAGAGATGTAGAAACAACAACTGGCACCACTATCTAATTCATTTGGGACCAAAAGCTTCCATGTGAGAGTTTTATAATCTCTTTCCAAGGAGTAAAATCCTTTTTACATAGGCTTAACATCATAGTTCGTGAATTGCCTTAGAGGTCTTATTAAACTTGAGGTTTTTTTCCTTGTCCAAACCTAAACAGCAGGTTTCACATTATCTGACAGTATTCATGACTCAGTATTATTAATTGTATGTTTCTCTCATGAGTGAAAAAAAAAAAATAAACAAACAACACACCTTGCTTAACAATTTTTCATTGCCATCAGATACCAAACAACCTTAGCACTGCCAACTTGATCAGCATAGATTATTAATTATGATACTGCTGGTACAGTTCAATTTAATCAGAAAAGAACATCAAGAAGTCCAAGAAGTAGAGTATATAATGCAATTTATCTTTGCCTTGTACTGATAGGGATAACAATGATTTGCAAATTGCTTCACTTACAAATACACAATTAAAAAAAGATAAATATCAAAAGATATGGCACATTTTCAACTCAAAGCCAAAAGTGCAGGTCTTAATCTTAGTAGTCAGTTTTAAAATCATGAGTTAATTCTTCCCTTGATGTGCACGCTTAACTCCCATTAAAATTAATGGGGGTTATACATGCTCATTGAGGAAGAAATAGACCCCATAGTGTGTATATTCTTCAAATAATAAGGATTTGGTAATTACTATATTATTTGTTCATTAATTTTCAATTTATCTTGTAAATGTGCACTCTTTGTGATCTTAGGTCCAATTATATAGAGTAATTTGTGGCAAAAGGTCTAGTGGAGCATTATCCTCTTAAAGGACATGTGGTTTTATAGCACATATTGACAGTGCTCTAATTCTTAAACTTTATCACTTGCAGAATACACCAAAACAAGGCAATTTGACTCCTGGCAGCTGAATTATCTTCCTTCATGTGATCCAAGGTCCTTTTAAATCACTGCATATATTCCATTGACTTTAACCAGTTTGGGACTTTAATCTTTAATTAGTCTGTGCCTAAGAGCAAAATTTTTAGAGTGACTAATCATACTGAGGTGCCTTCATTTCTGGGTGTCCAATCTTTGTCTGCTTATGGTGAGTATTTTTCAGAGGGTAAGTGTTAAACAGTTGCTGAAAAATATGTTTTTCTTTTTCAGAACATTTCAGAGAACTGAGGTGATTAGGACTGGTTTATAACTTTAAAGAAATAGACATACTGCTACCCAAAAGGCGACTCTTAGTTAATTTGTGGCATCAAGAGATTGGACATTCCAGCATTTCCTAAATAATAAAATGCACATTGTTCTAGGACAGAGAGACATGCAGCTGTTCTCTTCTCCAGTCCATGGGAATTTAGAATTTTTAAGGTATTATCTTTTAATAATGAATATACATTACAAGCCTATTTAAAAATGTTAATTACAAGTAATGGCATTTGTAGTTTATATGGATTTACCAGTTTATCCCAAAGTATCAACTGAATAGGTCAGAATATTCCCACCTTTACTAGCACTCAGCTGTACTTTACTGACAAGAGCATTACCCACAACCCGTCAATACTCCGCAGAGGGATTCTGGCCCAAAATCACAATAGACTTTTGACTCACAAGCAAGAGCAGAAACAATGAATGTGAAGAGGTACTGGCCCATTCCTATCAGACTTCCCTGATCCCCTAAAAAACTGGAAGTTACTACAGCACAATCTATGGGCAACAGATATTAATCTAATAGAGACATAGGGAAGGACTAAACTCTACAGCCAAAATCCCTTCGTTTTCAACAGGTAAGACTATTTGGAGCATTTTGCTTGACAGCAATGGCATTTGAACCATTTTTAAAGCAACCTCTAATTTCCCACAGCCTGATTTCTCACTGCTGTATTTTTGAATGCTTAAGGATGATCATGTAAGTTAATGAACATATTCCCTTTAGGACCCTTTAGATCTTTTTTTAAGATGCAATCTTCCTCTCCTGTCTAGACTCTCTTTTTGAAAAATCTTTTCCTACTTCTCCTACCCTTTTCAAATAAAGGTGTTAGTACTTATATTCTCCTCCCACTCCCCTATGTGCTGCAGTCGTGTCCTTACTGCTCCCTTTTTCAAGGTAAGTAAATCTTCAGTGACTGATTTTAGGCTGATTCAGTACAAATGAAGCACATGGACTTGTCGAGTGGTGGAGCATTTCCTTCATGCACATCAAAGAAAACTCACAGTTCTTGGTTCACCTGGATGTGTCTGTGCCATTCCTACAAGCTGCATTAGCAGTGTGGATGACGAAATTGTGAAGGGGTTTACCTTTGGGTGAGGTAGCAGAGATTCAGGCTAGACTTCATACAGGGTATCTGGTAGCAACAAGTGACTGTATAAAGGTCATAAAAGCATAAAGCACTTATTATCTGTAGCCAACATTACCCAAGGAGAATCCCGTAAAATGTATCATATGCTCTGGCAGAAACTTCCAACTTGTCAATGTAACTTTATGAAAGAGGCTGATGATTATGTTCAATGGAAACTGAGTTCATAAGGTTAAAACCTGTCTTGTGTCTAGCCATCAGGAAGTTAAAAGAAATTCAAGCTGTCTTGAGCAGGCATTTAGGGACAAGGAGAATGAATTTGCAGTACTTGGTGTAGAAAGAGAACTATCAAAGAAATTGATTTTACATAAAGTTCTTCATGTACAAGCAGCACAAAATAATTCCTATTCCTTAAAAAGATAGGTTATGATTTTGTGGAAGTGTTGATGACAGATCTTAGATATTGGCTAAACCTATGAGCCTATGAGGTTAGCATGACAGGAACACAGCACTAAAGCAACAGAATTTGTTCTAAAGGTAAATTCCAGGATGCTTTCAGATCAGTTCAGATTTGCATCCCAGTGGCTTACAGGTTTAGAGACTTGTTAACAATTACAGCTCATTTAAAATGGTAATGTTTTATGATACAAAGTCATTTCTCAATTCTACTTTTCTGTGGCATATACTTCTCCTAAATATTAAATGTTTAAAATAATTTTCTCTAAAGCCCAAAGTACTCATTTTTGGAGAGGAAGATATTTCTATTCTTTCTATGCTATTTTTTTTAAAATAACTTTTATTTATTTATTTTTTTTTTAGCCGACAGGTCTCAGTCTAAGTCACAGTATACAGATGTGCATGCAATAAAATCCAGCACTCCTGACAGGTGATGTTTAACACCTCCACGGCCTTTTTTAAAGAGGGGACCAAATGTTCTACAAAACAATTAGCGTACATATTGAACAGGATGAATCTAACTGGTTGTGGATTATAGTTCTTTTAACACAGATGCTAGATTTACTTTGCTACTGTTACTTACTGCAATGTATGTATCTTAGATAGCTCTTTAAAAAAATAGGTGTTTTCTTTCTGGGGCAACAGAGAGCTTCATTTGTGTGCTGTATAGATACAGACATTCATTATCCCTACATACAGCCTACCCAGCTTTTAAAGACAGCAGTCCAAGGAACAGCTTACAGGTTGATTAAAGTTACAAAGTCAGTGCAAATGCATGGCAATGATATAGGTTTTCAGGCCCAAAAAGGGACATTTAGACAATTCTGACACCAGCATTTCCCTTTGATCTCTATCTACAATGTATCTCTGCAGAAAAGTTCTGCAGGTACAGTGTATGCTGGGGAAGCTGAATGTAGGTCAATGAGATGCACTCTGCTTTTTTAAAATAAAATCTTTCTGCAGAAATTGCATGATTTCCTGTTATGACTGTAGACTTCACATAGAGTATCATACATTCATTTTTAAAAAATGCTTTTCTACTTGTGCAAAAATCATTCATTTTGTTCAAGGTGCACAAACACATACACATAAGTTTCAATATATAATACACATATTTAGAAATAATTTCTTTTCATGTATTTTCCATTTCTAATTTGTGGCTGACACTGCAGACCACAGAATATCAAGATGCCTATTCTTGAACAGTAAATGATGTTAGCCAAAAAGGTTAGACAAAGGGCTCAATCCAGAGAAGACTTGAATACCTAAATCCTGTCTAACTCCCAACTTTTGATTTTCAAATCCCTAGCTTACTACCACCTAAGCTTAGCAAGACTAAAGCACCTAAGTGTCTAGTTTAAGTCACTAGAGATACCCAGGTCCACTATTTCTGTTAGCCAAGAAGCCTGATGGAAGAGCATAATGGAAGAGCACAGCTGCTGGAGCTTTCGGATAGCAAGACACGCACCGGTGGAGGGCATGGCAGGTCTCCAACTTGCTGACCCAGCTCTGGAGATGCTTGTCTCTCCCACTGACTGCACAGAGATGCTGGTGTAAGGAGAAAGCCCAGGAGGCCATTGTGCTGGCAGTATGGAGGAGCTGCCTACCTACCTCTGTCAAGACAGTGTTCCCCCAGAATAGTTTTCCTCTGCACATCTGCAGCCCTTTGGATTTCTGTAAGTGTACTTAATACATCAAGCCAAAACCAAAAACCTGCTGGAAGAAAGGAAGGTGATTTGCAGAGAGCCAGGAAGAGACAATGTCCCTGTAGCTTCCACAACTGAATGAGTGTTTAGGCATTTGCCTGATTCAGAATCTAAAAGAATGCAAGACTCACGGGAGAGCACTGATAACTAAAGATTTTCTGGTACATACCTTGTGTTACTAGCTGTGATTGGACAAAGTGTTTGGGCTTTTAGATGAAGAGGGTTTTCAGAATGAAAGTGAGCCACAGGAAAATGCATGTGGCAAAATATTGTCTCAGTGTCAGAACTTCTCCCACATTTTATAATGTGAGAAATGCAGTGAGTTTGGAACAGGTGAAAACTAAAATAAAGATAGAATACAATAGTGAAATGTATATATAATCCAGTGCCATCAACATCCTGATTTTTATTTCAGCCATAGAGGGAGAGAGGGGTGTCCTCATGTAGCAGGAGAAGTTCTGTCACTGAGCTGGAAAAAGCAAACACTGGTGAGGGTTCTGTTGGAATGATTTCTATTATTTCAATGCACATTGAAGAAATGTGTTTCAGAAGTCATGAGCTGGTTACTCTGTTAGGCCACAGTGTTGCTGGAAAAGTACCTGGCAAGCACAGGCTCAAGCCAAAGTTAATGAAGTTTTACCATTGTTTAAGCTGAAGCTAGGTTTCCACTTTGAGTGTCAGAAAGACACCCCCCCCACACGCATCAGTTATTCTGCATGCACTGGCTGCAGGCTTACTTTATCCCATGCCTATCACAAATATAGCAAGGCAGACCTTGTTACCAAAAAACTGAATTATTGTAATACCCTCATAGCAGAGCTTAGAGCCAGGTTGCTCAGTGCTGCTCGCCGCTCATTCTGAGTGCAGCAGCATGTGTGCTAGCCCTGTGAGCCAGCAGGAACACATTACACCACTCTGCATGCTTTACAGTGCCTGCCTCCAAAGTGGCAGATTGATTTTAAGTTGGTCCTTTTGGATTTTAAAGCCTTAAACAATACAGGCTCTGGCTACGGCTGATCCCCTTCTCTCTGAGCCCTGTCCTAACGGGAAGCTGCGTTCCCACACCACCTGCTTTTGCTGGAACCCTACTGTCACATCACTGATCTGCACCAGATTTTGACTTTTCTGTGCTTGATGTGTCTCACCCCCACTGTATCGTTCCTTTCCCAGCAACCCTTTCCATTTATATACCTCACTCATTCCAATGCTAGCAGAGTGATCACTGCCATCCCACAAATACAGACTAGCCAGGTTTTTGATGGAGGTGTCATTAGAGCAAGCTAGCCAGCGTGGCCTCATGGTACCAGGTACTTGCTCCTGCAGCCAGAGAGGAGGCTCAGCCTCTCATTAGAACCAAGCTAAGCAGGCAAATAGGAAGTTAGAGCAGAGAAGCTGACTCTGTTAATCCATTCCCTAATTTAACTTGCGGTAACTTGTTCGTGTAGCCATACCCTTGGGTGACTCTGGCCACCGTACTTCATTACTCTATGCCTCTTTCTCCTTCCTCTGCCTAATGGGGCTAATGATGCTTCCTTTGTAAGGTACTTGCAGATCTAGGGATAAGAAAAGGAAGTTTCAGAAGAGGTATTATTAATTATCACTTATTAGCCTGTCAGTGCTCTAATAGCCCCACCCATCTTTCAATGCAGTGTGCACTTTGTCAGATTTCATTGCATCTGTATCCTCTTACAATTAATATAGCTAAGGCACCACGTTAAATCATTTTTCTACCTCATGCATTTTTCACTTTAAAACATGCGTTTGTTTGCTTTGAATTCTAACACTGTATGTGTCTGTTTGTTTAGCTTTGTTGTTAATATATTTAATTTACTTTAATTACAGTTTACACTGGCATACATATAGGGATTTTAATTAATAGGGCTATTAATAATATTAATAATAATAATACATGGGTTTTCTCTTAATATTAAAACATGACCCAAACATTACAAAACATGGATGCCTAAGGTTAGGTAATTAATCCAAACTCAAGTTTTGGAACAATGAAATCGAAGCTGATTTTTAAGAAGCCCACCTAGGGACTTAAGTTTAAAACTCCAGCAACCCATATTTAAAAATCTTGCTTGCCCTTTCTCCATCTCTCCTCTCACCTTTAAAATGAAAGGCTAATTGGGACCCCAGCAGGAGAACTGCTGTGTGAGCTGGATCATATCCTGGCAGAGGATAGGAATGGGGGGTTAATACTTTACAGCCTGATGTAACCTATCTACCTTTAGGTACTTAAATTAACGGCATTCTTTACACCCCCGGGTGATAGTCAGTGAAGAGGACCAGACACCTCCAGGGATGATTAAGCCCACCAAAAATCTGAGTCACCCTGTGGAGGTGCCCCTCACACTCTCCCCTCCAGTTAGAATGGGTGCTGCCGTGCTGCATTCGGGTGTCTCCTTTAAAAGCCTCAGCTCAAGTGTAGGGGAACTTGGCCTGGGTGCCTCTAGCTTCCTATGTCAGATCCTTACTCCTTAGAAAGATGAGACCAAGGTTTACATGAAGAAGAAAATACAGTAATGCCAGAGGTGGTTAATCTTTGTGCTGTTTATCCAGATACCTATGTATGTGCAATACTTATGAGTACTGTCTTGCTTTGACGTACGGGGATTTGCAGATGCAGTTCCATTAACATTAGTGGGAATTGGGTGCATAGATCCAGTACATCAAGATGAGAATATTTGGTAATAAATCTTTTAATATGCATGTAGCATTGACTGGATAATTTGAAACATTTTTAAAATCCAAATAAAAATTGAGTTTTCCACTACAAGAGAAGTTACCCCTAGAGACAGATAAGTGGAATCTATCTCCACATAGTCAGACCCTGTGTGATTTCATATTGTACATAGAATGATCCTTTTTTATCTTTATTGATTACTAGAAGAGTAATACAATTAAAGGTAGCAAAATGCTTTAAGGTTTTTGTTCTCTGGCAAAGAATCAAGAGTTCAAAGTGGGGCTCCTTTCTCATTATTTGAGAACACCCTAAGAGACAATCATTTCCAGCAATTCTCTTTCTCCCCTTCCCCTTTTCATTTCCCACTTTGTGATTTTGGGGATACAGAAAAAAGCTGTGTGCGTGTTAGCACTAGTTAGTGATGTGCAGATACAAGAACAAATCCTATCCTTCTTTTTTCAGCCACAGGTATAAAAGAAATATCTATCATTATTTCATTAATGATCTACAGTATTTTCTTACCTTCTTGATCACATGTATTCATGTGCATGTGGGTACACACAAACGCATGCACGCATTCACATAGACAGTCTCACACTCGAGTTCTCTGATATAGAACATCACTCGATAAGCACTGCTTATGCCAGGATTGTGAATACAAGGCAATAGAAAAGACATTTAGAAACCATGGGAAAACAATTCTTTTGGTGTTTGAACTGAAGTGTTATTCAGATGTATATAACTACTGCTGGATGGGGGAACTGCAGGAAATATGCCAAGGAAGAGAGACGAGGGGAAGCCATCAACAAACCAGAGAAAAAGAGAAAATGCTTATGTTTGCAGACTTGGCTGGTTGACTTGACTTGAAAATAATAATACGTCCCCTTTCTCTCTCACTAGCCCCCTCTCCTGATTCATATATAACGTAATTGATTCTCACTGGAGATGGATTTAGTTGTTGTCTTTGTTGTTGTTATTGCTTATGTTTACAGAGTACATTTACTGCTCCAGGAGTTCTGTGCCTCTTGTACTCACTGCCCTGTTGCAAACCCTTGTTTTTTCAATGACCATCAGTTCTTTTCCTTTCACCTCATTCTCCACACAGGAAGGTGAAGAAAGGAGGACATCGGTCTTGGGGACCATGACAGGCTGGGGGGCTTACAGGTTATGAAATTCTGCTTGATGCAGGAAACTATCTACTTACTTTGAGAGTGGGACTTCTGTTCCTTCCCTGTTGTGTTTCTGCCACCACGCTAAGCTAAAGCACGCAGGCAGTAAGAGGAGGCTCACAACAAAGCGCCATTAAACTTTGCTGACTGTGCATTTAAATGGCACGCGTTTGGACAATGAGATGATAACAAACCAGGGCAAACCATTTTTTCAAGTCTGAGCACTATGGGGAGGGCACTGCATAGCAGATCAGCAGGTAAAGCATGAGTATCACCTGGCAGGGCTGATCAGGGGTTACCTGATGCTGGATGTAAAGGAAGACTCATGGGGGACATCTGACAGGCATCAGGAAACATCCAGCTTTGGAACAGCTTTGAGAAAAGCAACAGCTTAGCTATTTGCTACACAATCACATGCAGTTATGAGGCTAGGAAGAGACAGCTATGGGAAAAGGAGGAAGGGGAAAGAGTGTAGAAAAGTATATAGAAAGAATAGAGAGAGGAAGAGTCCATCTGGGGGATAGGGAAGAAAGATCAACAAAGCCTAACGGCAAGTGGGTGGCTAAGATGATATGTTTTAGCAGAGGAGGCATTATTTTTAAAGTGCTCCTGAAGTTTTTATGGCTCCAGGCCCCTATTTCATCTTAATTCATCCTTGGGGATAAAGACTCAGCTGGATGGATCTCAATCACTCCCTTCCCTTTCTCACCCCTTGTCATCATGTTCTCTTCCTTCAGTACATTTTCACCATGGTTAGAAATTCCGACTCTCACTCCCCTTCCCAAGCGACTACCGTGGCGCCCTTTGGAAGGTGCGCGGTGCCCCGACTCCCACGGAGTCGAGTTCCATTGGAACTGCTGGTAGTGCATTCATCAGCCATCTGTCATTGCAGCTGCTTGTTGAAGAAATCAACTTCTTTTTTTTTCCTCCTTATTTTTTTTTTTAATACTTTGGCTAGGAAGAAAAAAAAAAAAACACCAAAAATTAAACAACAACAATAATGGCCCGACTGTTTCCCTGACAATCCAAACACAATCTGCTGCCCACAGTTGCAGCAAAGTGTCATTAAGGGAAAGTAAAATTCTCATGGCCTAGTGGATTTGACTGTGTCTATGGGCTTTGTTTTGTCCTCCTTTTCCATAATGGGCGTAAAACCCTTTTCTGATGGGAGGATAACTCCTGTGTAGTTTCTGTGACTCAAGAAGACTGAGCTAAGGCACATCAAACTTTATCAGCCAGTTGTCAGTGTAACTTTTAGCTGAGTCTCAAAAACATGGGAATGCTTTTTAAAATCCCACTATATGTTTTCTATTTCATTGTATTTTCTGTGATTGAACTGAAGCATTGTGGAGAGGTGATAAAAACTGTGCGAACACAGAGTAATATTTAATGGTGTCAGGCATCTAGGCTATAGGCCTTCCAGCTTTCCAATCTTCTTGCAAACTGATTTGATCTCCTTGCTGGAACTGTCTTTTGAAAGATAGTGACGATATCTTTACTTTATTTTCATCCTTTATATATTCAGCCACCTTTCTGGGTCTCAGGACATGCTGTCAGCCTTGTTCATGGCCCTTTCAGTGGCGACACCCAAGGAACCAGAGAGCACTGCACTTCCCTGAACAGGAGATAGGCAGCCCAAGTACAACCTTCTTGTTCAATATTTGAAACAGAGGTAACGGGTCCTGGCAAAGCAGAGCAAGCTTTGTTGCCCACAGTCACACCATGGCTACTATTTTTTCCTGTTTTTTCTTTTAATCTGTGTTTGGAAAGAGAGATAGGGAAAGGTTATCTCTCCATGTCTCCCCTGTAGGCAACTGAGAGAGAAGCAGCATTTAACAAGGAGGCTAAGTGACTGGTAAAATTAAAATATACAAACCATTAAAACATTTAAAGGGTAGAAAAAAAAGAGCACTCATGGCATCTGTTTTAAGTCAGCACCTAAGGAGTTTCTTACAGCTGATATGGGAACTCTTAAGAAACATAAACGTTATACACAATAGCATTTTTATCAAAAGCAAAAAAAACACAGAGGGAGGCCATGGCACACACAGTGTGAGAACATGAGTCTATCAAGTGAGAAAACTGCGAAAGCAGCAGAGGAAAGAACTGACATGGCCTCTTGGGCTGGTGGCATAGTCTGGTATGTTTGCATACCTGGACAGTACATCTGCCACTCCTAGCAATAAAACCTGAATTGACAGGTTTATGTCTCCATCTATACAATACCACAGCACCACTGCAAAATGATATGTAGGATCACATATATTTTATACTTCTGTGTATACATGTATGTAATTGTCCCTGAAGCTACAGAGATACAGAGAGCTTTTCTGTCCTTCTCCATTTTTTTAAATGAAAAAGAATGGTTGTCTTCTAGTTCTTCTGATCAACTCCTGGCAAAGACAGGAAGATAGACAAACTTCAAATCAAACTCAGTAACTGGCTTTTCACTTTTTTTAACAATTTCTTTTTCAGTTTCTTATATTGAAGTTCTCAGCCTTTTGATTTGAATCATGTGGTGGAGGAAGCTCAAAATGAAATGGAAAGTAAATGGGCCCCATTACTCTCAGAAGGCTTCAGGTTTTTATGTAAAGCTATCTAATTAAGATAGGCGGGTATTGACAGTCAGGAATTCTTTAATGTCTTCTTTCTTTACTGTTTTGAGTATACTGTTTCTCAAAATTACCTGCCAATAAACTAAAGTCAAGCTTAAATACCTGTCTGAATCTCATGTGCATGAAAGACCACATTGCTTTCTCCAGGAGAGAAATGGGGTTTAAAACAGGAAGAAATATCTCAATAGTGACTTTTCCAAATGTTTTTATTTAAAATAACAAAATATGTATGTTTTGGAGGTCTCTGTCATACAAACCTCCAAAAGTTCCATTCAAGTCCACTAACAGGCATTCCTCCTGGCTGTGAAAAAGGTTTCTATATCGTGCCATCTCTAGAAAACAAAACCAGTCTCTCTACCCACACTTGTGGAAATCCTGTTGAGAAACAAAAGGGACATATTTGCCTAACACAAACAAAGTCCTTAAACGGAAGTTGTATCTTTTGCACAGGTAACATTTCCTTGATGTAAAGCTCAGCTCTGGGGCTCCCCAGCACAAGAAGTACATGGACATGTTGGAACGAGTCCAGAAGAGGGCCATGAAGATAATCAGAGGGCTGGAGCACCTCTCCTATGAAGACAGGCTGAGGGAGTTGGGGTTGTTCAGCCTGGAGAAGAGAAGGCTCCGGGGTGACCTTATAGCGGCCTTCCAGTACATAAAGGGGGCCTACAGGAAAGCTGGGGAGGGACTCTTTGTCAGGGAGTGTAGTGATAGGACAAGGAGTAGTGGCTTTAAACTAAAAGAGGCTAGATTTAGATTAGATATTAGGAAAAAATTCTTTACTATGAGGGTGGTGAGGCACTGGAACACGTTGCCCAGAGAAACTGTGGATGCCCCATCCCTGGAAGTGTGCAAGGCCATGTTGAACGGGGCTTTGAGCAACCTGGTCTAGTGGAAGGTGTCCCTGGCCATGGCAGGGGGGGTGGAATTAGATGATCTTTACGGTCCCTTTCAATCCAAGCCATTCTATTATTCTGTGATTCTATAATCCTATCTTCTTTGGCACATGTTATTATGACCCATAAATGTTTACAAGATTCACAGGTTTTTCTGTACAGAACTTATCACCATTTAAATCTTTAAGTCTCAGGATATGTATTCTTATAACCATACATGAAACAAAAGGGGGTATGCAAGTTTGTTATTGCCGGAAATGGTGACTTTGAAAAGGACTTGATGTCTATGAGAGATGCCAGAATGGATGTCATAATTTGTTTGTATGGGCTTTTGCATGAGTTTACTACGGAAGGGAAGCTCAGAAGAGAACTACCCTTGGGAGCACTGTTCCAAAATTAAAGCAAACAAAGAAAACACTCCAAGGTCCTCATGAAGCGGGTAACTAGCCAAGTGGTTATAAATCCAGATCCTGGATGTGAATGCTTTTCAAAGGAAAATGAAGGGTTTTTCATACTTTTCATACATTCCTCTTAAGGGATAAGAGTCTGTTCACACTCAAGAGTAACTTTACATCTGAGAAGACATAATCCAAAGAGCTACCTTTCTAGAGAGGAGCTTCTAACTATGAGCATCACAGTCTAGGACCTGAGAATTTATGTTAGCAGAAAAGGAAAGGTGGTATAAAAGCAGTCCAACCTCAGAAAGAAGTGAACTCTTATGGAAGTAAAGAAACATAGGATCTGGCTCAGCATGCTTGTCCATCTCCTTCCATGATCAACATTCATTTCCATATTCCTAATATTCCTCAGTGTATCAGTCAAAGTCAGTTGGGAACTAAACATATGAGTCAGCCAAAGCTGTTAGTGCAAATTATCAGCCTTTTGTGAAAGAAATAAGCACAGTCACTACATGCTGATGAAGATCTTTATAACTGCAGCCTAAAAGCTGCACTGATGAAAAGGTGTTTAGTCCTGAAACAGGTCCAGCTTTCAGAAGAGCTAAAGTAGAAAAGAATTTCAGCCCAAGCTGTGTATTATATTCACACTATTATTTCAATAATCTAAAAAATAAGACCAATGATTCTGTGTCCACAGCTTCCCAGGTACACTGCTATTAAATTAAAGGACCAACTTCATATTCTTGCATAGCAATAATCTGTTCTAGTACTTACACTATAATTCTTTGTCCTGCAATATGAAGTATTTGAGTCTGCACTTAATGCACAGGTATAACATCAATGAATTCTGGGGAAGCAGAGTCTATGGTTTTTTATTTTTACATTAAAGAATCATATGCAAAAATAATGACTTGGTCTTTTGGTCTCCAACAATATTTTAAACAAGCCTATTCTGTTGGTTTAACATAATTTTAATTTCTAGAGCACTACTCAGCATATATCTATAATCAGGAACCACTTAAAAAGGTAGTGTTTAATGTTAAATGAGACATGCATGGCAGCCTTAGAGCCACCCTTACAACTAAGAATCTGCTAGTGAGAGTGGAAACTGTGTTACACAAAAGCTTCTCATCAAGTCAATCCACTTAGCAGGGAGGACTGAGATGGATTGGTGTTGTGAGGAATATAGTCTTAAAACACTCAGAATGATGGCACTAGTGTTGCCCCATGTGCTGCTAATTAACTGCCTTATCTGTCTGGGATCAGCTCTTCTTGAGCCCCTCCTCTGTTACAAACTTGGTGCTGGTCTAAACTCACCTAAATAATGATGTTTTGTTTGACTTAACATGAATGAACTATATTGTTTTGACCTGAGAGGCTGTTGTGCCATTTATTGGCATTAGGGTTTCATGCCATCATAAAATTCTACTCAGAGTGCACTCAAAATGCAAATTTTCAATTAAATTTCTTCCATTCATGCCAATATAAGCTGGTAAAATTTTCAATTTTTTTTCTACTGCACCAATATAAAAATTTTATAGCACTGAAATTAGGAGCTAAAGACCTTTTCCAAAAGTGTTCACAATTATTTTATCCATATTTTTAATATTCATAAAAGTGGCAAGAACAAAGTGAGGCAAATTTGCATTTCATATCGCACTAAAGCTACTCCACATATACACGATAACACATCCCGAGAACAATGAGATATCCTGTCACATGTATGCATTTGCTAAAACTGCACAAAAGGAGGTTTTCAGGGATGCATAAATTAACTTCCTACCTTTAAATTATTAACCCAGCCTGTTTCCTGAATATGAACCAATATCAAAGGACAGCTCTCCCCCACTCTTTTGCTCCCTCTAAAAAGAGCACACTTTATTGTCAGTCTTTCCTCACTTAAAGTTGATGACTTAAGAAGTGGAGTTACTTGGATACTGAAAGTGGTTTTAAATGAGTTTTTTATAATTGTTCTATTCATGCCATTTTTGGAGTGGGAGGGTGCATATTGTGGATATCATTAAAAAGTTACTTCAGATACCCTAACATAGTTATTTTAAGAAACAAATGAATGAGCTCTCCACTCTTTGATATGTCGAGAGAAATAAAGTTTAAATCAAGTTTCAATGAGTTCTTAAACAGGAAGAGATGAATGAAGTCTTTATCCAGGATCCAGTCCCTGATCAGGATATCCCAGAAGCACTTTCTTGTAGGCTGTGCAGAAATAGCTGGACCTGTACACACATTTCCCTGAAGTGGTATTGTTAAAACTGGCCCTCACCAGAATTGAACGGTTACATTTGTTACGTCTATTGAAATCTGCTTTCCAAATGCTAGAAATAGGCAAAATAATCTTCAAAAGCATTATCTGCTGACACTGTTTTTTGCAAAACCTGCAGCCTGATTGCAGACCTTTTCAGAAAGAGACAAAAAAGGTCAAATTTGTAGATAAATGGTTATGAATTATTAACTCCCTTCTAGTAACAGGTAATATTAAAAATACAATCTTAATGAATTCCTCTAGGGCCACATTCACAAATTAGTGCCACATACGCAAAACCTTCTATGGGAAAACAAATTAGATTGATGAAAGTAGGAACTAAAAAGGAAACATTCACAATGGCAGCCAACTGGACAGTCATTGTGAATGAATGCATTTTACTCAGCCAGCAAGTAACTTTACAGCAACATTTTAAGCCTTGTTTGGAGATTGCCCTGAAGCAATCTACTATTGTTTTTACAGTTGAAAATTTAGTGCTATGAACATGTTAGTACTACTGTTTCTACACAATCTTGTAAAAAAAAAAACAACAACAACAACAAAAACTAGCAAACCAATAACTATCCTAAAGTAGAAATGCATATGTTTTCCATAAATACACAAAAAATCATGATTTAATAACCCTAACTTCCTACTTTTACAACTTGAAATCATCACACACATTATCTAATAAGAGATTGTATAACAATGCAAAAATTACTATTTTCTGCACCTAATTCTGACAAATCAGCAATGAACACATTCTAGACATTACTCAGGATTTCATACTTATCATCACATGAAAAAAAAAATTGCCTTTTATTGTCCTGAACTGATGTGCATTTAAATCAAGGTAATTTTCCAGTGATGTGGGACCAGGTCTTAAACTCCTACTGTTAAATTTACACTCCACTCATAAGTTCTTTAGTCTAAATTTGAACTGATTTCTAAGCAAGTATTTTTTCTTCTGTTCAATATCACTTAGCTAACTCACTGTTTCATTAGTTTTGCATATTGTGTAAAATGTGTTCCCACTCAGCATTAGAAGTGCTGAAATACAAGAAGAAAAATATTTCTTCTGGGTATTGCAGTCTGATCATGTGGAGTTATTACCCAAAAATCTTATGATGTCACCCTCTCTCATTCTTACCCAAGGTAGATCCAAGGATCTGGATAGTACATATAAGGATCCAAACTTCGGGATGATTATCTGATACAAAATGAATCCTCATAAATTCAATTCTAATTATACATAAGGCAGAGCTAACTTGGAGCAGCATAATTTAATGAAAAAAAAAAAAGTAAAAAAAAAAAAAAAAGATTCAGTGAAAGACTTAGTAAAATATTTCCTTTTGTAGCATAACTGTAAGGTTATGCAACATGAGAACTGTGCAGTTTGGGTGTGCTGATTACCCAAAGATATTTTCATGGTAGCCTGAGACTCCACACATACCAAAATGCAAAACCACATCTGTTTTCTCAGTTTAAATTGCTACATGATGCTCACTCAGCCTCTGTACTCTGGCATGTGCCAAAACCTTGGCTGAATAAAGAGAACGCCTGCCAAATATATTCACTTTCTAAAAGTATGCAAATAGAGGACTTTGGGGATGCATAACTCAGCCTCCTTTCTCAAAGTTACATTAACAATATCCCCCCTTGTCACTGGAGCAATGTAAACAAATGCAGTTAAAAAAAAAAAAGAGGCAAATCCCTACCTACGTCATGATGTTTTCTCACAGAATTTGGGTAAACTATATACAGTCATAAAAATGGTGCTTTTTTAAAATTGCTTTGCATGTCCACATTAAAACAGAACATGATACGGTGTGCATAGCTCAGCCAAAACAGCCTTGAGCCACCCTGGGCTGGGCTGAGGAAGGGCTGTGCTGTGGTTAAGAAACTGAACTGGGACTAAAGGTCTCAGTTCAATCATTCAGCCTTTCTGCAGACTTTCTGTGTGATCTTGGCTTGCTCAGTATCTATATCCTTCAGATCCTGAGATATGAAAAGGTAGTCATTATACTTTTCTCCCATCCTTTGGCTGTCTGATATGTGTAGACAGTCTTTTGCTACATGCTTTGTACAGAACCAAGTATATGATCCTGAGCTCACACAATACTTCTGTCATTTCACTATCAATAAATGGAGCTATCTATTATAATTGGTCGTTATGTTTTACCAGAAGACTCATCACACAGAGCCAACATAGGATCGCTCACAATGTTCGCGTAGCCCCTGAAGTCAGAACAAATCACCCATGCACAAGGCTCTTGGAATTCACAGACATCAGCCCAGTAAATAAGCAACACAGAAAATGTAGAAAGGGCACAAGCTGGAAGTTTTCAGTGTCTTTCTTTGCATATCGGAACATCAAACTACAGTAGCTGCTTTCCCTTTCTTAGCTCGCAGATCCCCTTGACTTCCCATGAGATGATTTGAGCAAAGTCTGTGCTTTCCCTCCATACTCCTGGTCAAGCTCTCTAGCACCCTTACATTTATTATTGTTATTATGCCATAATAACTACAGTACCATTCAGAAGTAGTTAAAAATGTCCTTAATTTTAAATCCAAGAGTAATTCAACAGATTTGCATGAGGATTCTCATCCGATGTAGTAAGGAATAGACAGCTGGATAACTGGGTCATCAAATTCAGTCTCATGTATTTATCAGCATACAGTTAACTATGCCACATGCATTTAGCGCACAGCAGTCCATAATTCTCCTACAACACCAGGCACATCACGCTGCTTAATGTTTTACGACACCTTTGATAGAAAAGCAACAGTGTACCAAGGGAAGTGTTCAGGAGAGGTCAGGAGGATCACCAAAATAGTGATTCAAAAGGTGGTAAAAATCTTTCATAACCCCAAACTAGGCAACTGTTTAACCTAAGCATATGTGTACTTCGTACACTTGGTATTATCAGGACTTCGCCCAGGTAGACCCTGTCTTTATCCTCTACACCTGAATATGAAAGTAATTTCCAGAGTTGACTATGCTACTATGGGAGAGACATGACAGAGAGTTAGTTAGCTAGATAGGTGCCTCAGGACTTTCTTATGCAAATACTTTCCCTTTAGCTCTGGATATGATACAACAAATAAGGGAAACAAATGGCAGAGGGAATAGAAGATGAAGATTAAAATTCTATGGACTGTGAGGACATGATACCTAGTGACATTTACTTTTTTTCACTTTTCACTTACAAAGTCAATAATTCATCTTTTATTGTGAACTGAATGGAAAAGATCTGGGGTTTCATAAGTATTTATTGGTCTTACTATAAAGAATGACTCATTGGGAAAAAATCTGAAGGAGGAAGAGAAAGTGATCTGCCTAGCACTCACTGTCCATGACCTTTCCAGAAAACAAACAAACAAACAAACAAAGGCATTCTCTTTTTCACCACCAAAGCGCTGAGTAATTCCCTTGAGCTGCAAATGCTCCCATTCTACTGAAACCAAAGGGAGCTAAGCAGCATTCATAGCTTCTCAGAGGATGCTCAACATGTTGTAGGATGGAGCCAATAGGAAGTGATCTCAAAGAGCAGGTACATAGAAACAGACCGACTCTATTGCCTTCCGGCAAGCATTTCTTCAGTAGCTAGTATAAATGGAATTAAAATTCAGTTAGGATCAGTGATCAAACAAAGAACAAGGAAATTACAAGTGAGGAACTGTGTTCATGCAACACTATGGTTGCAGTGAATGCCCCAAATGGTCAGAGCTGCAGATGTGAAAGATCCAAGAATAAGGTGGCCATGATGCCCACAAATGTTATTTCTCACTCCTACTTTCCCTGTTGAAAATGAATAAATCTAGCCTAGGAATAATAACGGTCATGTAGAGGCAGTTTTGCCACAGAACACGAGAGTCCCAGCAGAGTGAGCAGGACACCCTCAGCTGGTATTGCCAGTCAGGTTTCTATGTGAGCCCTTACTTTCAGGAGGTAGCGGGAAACTAGCTATTATTTTTAATGCTCATTTTGAATGAGGCTGCTCCAAGTCTATGCCCAGCCTCCTGTTCCCAATTTCAGCACATGCTCATATCAAACAAATATTTTCTAACTGCAGAGTAATTAGGCAGCAGAATGAATGTTTCTGCATGTATGCTCAAACACGCAAAGCCCCAGTGCGTGCGGTGCATGTGTGCATGTATATGTGTTCAAGCACTGTTCTGCATATATATTTTGCTTTTTTTTTCCTCAGGAAGGCCATAGTGGGCACACAATAATGCCTTCCTTCCCTGGCCCCCCGTGCTCACCAACACATGCACACCCAATCACATCGAAGGGACCTTGCAGGAGTCAAGGCCGGGGCTTTAAAGCTTTGCTACCATTTTTGACAAGACAGCCTCCTTCTCTGAAAAGGACGAGCTGGAGCCATCTTTCAGGAGTTTTCTTTCCCTGACAGAAATCAGCAGGGTTAGAATAAACTGCATAAGTTATCAGCTCCTCAGGAAAGAACATGAAAAAAGCCCTTCTATCACTTAATGAAAAATAGCTTCTTTTTTGGACAGAACTTCATAGGCTTGCAATCAAGCCGTGGCTCCCCCCTCCTTTCCTTCCTTGACGTGCCATAGAGGCAAATCAAGTCGGCATCTATTAATAATATTTTCCCCTGCTCCTTTCATTTCTCTGCATGTCCTACCACTGTCAGGCCCCGTGATGGAGCAGCGCCTTTATCTCGTCCGAGTCTGGTCTGTCAGGGTGATAAACAATTCTAACAAGAATCAGAATAAAGATCTTCCCAGTAGACTCGGCGGAGAGATAGAGGCTTTTCTCATTTTCTCGACGGAAAAAAAAAAAAAATTTAATCTAGCAGCTCCGGCTTTTTTCAAGCGTCACATTCAAAGAGATGCAAATTTGTCAGAGCTGAGACCCCGGCTGACTCTCAGCACTGCGTGAATGTCAAAGGGGGGACTCGAAGCCTTTGACATCCCTGCCTTTTTTGGGGGCTATCTGCTGAAATAAAAAAAAAAAAAAAAAGGAGAGGAAAAAAAAAAGCAAATGCTTTGTAGTGTGTGTTTCAACAATTTTCATAAGTTTTCTTCTGAAATAAAATAGTGCCGTTGGGAAGGTAAAGTGAGAGAGAGGGGGAGAGACAGAGAGAGGGAGTGAGAAAGAGAAAGAAAGGGGCAGAAGGGAACATAAACTTGTCCATTTGGATTTAAACATGCCATGTTAATAGTAACATTTTAAGATCATGGGTATCTACTTGTATTTCACCGGAAAAAAAAAAAAAATCAATTTGCATAACCCTGACATGGGTGCTATGAGGATAGCATTTCATGTGCATGTGTCTGTCCTCATTTGTTTGCATGCGTGATTTTAAATGTGAGCAACCATATATGCATTCAGATTTATAACCATTGAAGAACTGCACCCCGAGTGTGTGTCTTCACCTATCACAAATCTGTGTATTACTATGTGCTCTTTTGCTATATGCTGACCATGTAGTCTCCACTGAATGAATCAGAAATTAAGCTAGTACTCTGAAGATCATGCCATCTGAAGGACAAATACAGCTAAGGCTCAAGCACACAGATGATCAGGTGGGGGGAGGGGGGAATGTTGATGTTTTTATTTAATTGGATTACATTTTTATTATTAATTATTTCTTAAGGGTTTATTATTATTATTATCATTATTATCACTGACCTGTACTGTAGGAATTATAGAAGAAATTAATCTTTAAAAGACTAATATCCATCTCTTTCTTAGGTATGGAAAGACAGCTGTATTACTGCCATAGAGTGGATGAAATTTGTCCCAAATGTGCATGTCCCTTCAGAATACAATCCTGCAAGAAAAAGGAGGATTTCCTAAACCTGGAAGTCCAGAAGACTTGAGAATTTTTATACATCTCTGGTTTTATTAAAATAAATAAATATGCCTATTGCTGTAAGTATTAAAATCAACTACAGTAAATCCTGAAGCTTTAGAAATTATCAGATCACCTCAAAGCAAAGTGTGGTAAAGAGCTGATTCCAAGCCATGCTTTTCCACCATATGTATAAGTGCAATGTAGGGTCATCTATATCATCCTGTATTCTCAAACACAAAATAATTTTGAAGTGCATTATTAAGGAGGAGAAGTAGGTTCAAGGCTCTAGCAAGTGTGGATCCATTGGGTAGATTTAAAGAAAGAATTCCTGGCATATCTTAGCATAGAAATGAGAATTAAGCAGAATAAAAAAAAAAATAAAAGGCAGTCAAAAACTAATTATTTTTTTCAGAACTGCTCTTTACTGAACAAATGTAGGCAAAGATTTGTGCCACAGTCTGACCATTTCTGACCAAGACAGCATGCCAGGGCCAAGACAAAGGTGGCCTTTTGAGGCCACTGCCTTCCTCTGTAAAGTATTCTGGCAACTACCAGGGATAAGCAGCATACAGAGGCAGAAAATTATTGTGTCAATCCAGATCCAAAGAGCCTGGTTTAATCCACTCACTGTGTAATAGTGAATAATCACTGAGTAACATTTGTGATGTGTGGAAAAATATTGGCAATGGGTTATGGGAATGTCCTGCTTTTTATTGCCCTTGTCTTCAGGCTAATTCTGAATTCAGTTACCACCTCAGTTACCACCTCCTCAGTCATACCTATTTGGGCACATTGCACTCTCTCCTCAAGACTGTTGCTGAAAACTCTGATCATTAATTACTAGACTCTTACTTACAATCAATGCAAGTGCTAATACTCTCCCGTCTCCACTCTGCCTGAATTGGTTAAATAATAAACTGGCTTTTACTGCTGTAATGATCCATTTGTAAGAGAGTTGTCCTAGAAACTCCAATACATCGCATAAGACTATTCAAATGAGGTATTGAAGTGCTTTTTCTCAGAGGCTCCCAGATCACTCACTTTTTTTCTTTCTCTAAAAAAGGCATCCAAGTCATTATGCTAGCTGGGAAGCAGACTTTCCAGGAGTTAGAGGCCTAATTCTGAAAAAAATATCTGCGGGGCTGTGCTGAATCTGCTAGGCAGTGTTTGGTCACCATCCCACCATAGCTGGCTCGGAGCTGGGGCTAGAGGTTTGCTGCACACCCGAATGTTCCTGCTCTGTGGGGGGACGTAACCGGGTGGGAGCAACGTGCTTTTCCTCCTTCAGCAAGGATACACTTGGCAGAGCCCACTGTTATCTGTGTGCTATCATCCAGGAGGTGATGCCAATCACCAACAAAATGCTACATTTAGGTGGGGTGTCTGAGAGCAGGGAATGATGTGGACGAACATACAGGCCGCAGGCTGCAGCAAGCATGGGTGGGAGCTGGCCTGAGATCACCAAGAGCAACTGGACTTGATGGAGGAAAACCTAAGTACCAAGAGTAGTGGACACTGAAAGGTGAAAGAAAATTTAGGTGGATAAATGAAGCATTAAACTGTTTAGTTGCTGGAGAGGATTTCCTCCTCTAAAGAGAAAAAACTTCAGGGTCTGCAACTGGAGTGCCACACTGTCAACTCAAGCAAATAGACCTGAAAGAGACCCCGATATGCCAGTAACATGCTGAGGTTAAGATGCTCAGGATCAGTTTAGTAGCTGGACACACATTTAAGTCCTTTAAAAAGTGCTCTCTACACCTTCCTTCAATGTCAGCAGGAGCTCCTTTGGGTTCCTAGATCTTTTCCTGTTTTTTGGGTTTTTTTTTGTTTGTTTGTTTGTTTTTTCCAGAAAGTTAGACTTATTCAGATGCTTAAATACATTTAATAACTTAATTGTTTAGTACTGCCAGTCTTCAGTGCTGTTCTTCCTCTTCTACGTATATCATCAATCTGCTCTCCTGAGTTATTTCGAGAGACACATGTTGGGCTAAATCGGAACCCAAGTGACTGAGTTAAAACTGCAGGATGCATCGCTAAGTCCTAACTCCAGAACACATTTCATTTTAATGTTATGTGATCTGCCAGAAAATTATAAGAACCCAGCAAGGAAATAAGAATAAAAAGGAAAAACTAGCTATATTTGATTTTTTCATTACTTTTATGCTGTTCACAGAGTTTGCAAATGATTTTTGTGTAAAGAAAAGAAAAAAAAGCACAAACCTTCATACACAATATCTCGTCCTGGCTCTCGGTATGATCTCTATTATCACAGAATCACAGAATCACAGAATGTTAGGGATTGGAAGGGACCTTGAAAGATCATCTAGTCCAATCCCCCTGCCCGAGCAGGAACACCTAGACCAGGTCACACAGGAACACTTCCAGGTGTTTATTATTATGTATGTTTCATATATATCTAAGAAACAAAGACACAGAAAAGTAGAGCATTGAGGGATTCTTCTCCTGGTTCACGAGAAAGGTTTATTCTGCTTTAGAAATCCCCAAAATAATGAGTCTCCTTTAGTAACAAATGTAGATACAAGGGAGTGGTATTAAGTTTTGCTGTAAAATCTAGGTTGTTTTCAAGCACAAGACTTCTTTAATATTGCAAGGACAACAGCAGTGTATTTGGGGCTTCTTCAGTGAACATTAAAACAATGTTTACATTCAACATCTGTGAAAAGTTTTTTTCTTGAGATGGCCATAAATTAGGGAGTTGCCATAAATATGTAGCAAATAAACAGAGTCAATATTATAAGCTTCTATAAACCCTGAAACTGTTGCCTCTACATACACCCTTTTATTTGTCATTAACTGAAACAGCTCTGCACCTAAACCAGTGCCAGATCCTGCCCTCGCCCTCCCTGCAAGTCCACATGTCAGTGGTGTCACTGTTGACTTAATGCAGGACAAGTCAGCCTGAACCACAGCAGCTCCTTAGATAATTCATACTTTAGTAGATTTTGTTCAGTGGGCAATCAGTTTATTATCTTTATGGCTTCAGTGTAACCATTATTTCACTTGCTATCCTCTCTAGTAAGGTTTCAGCTACATAGCTTGGCCCCCTCCTGCAAACCTGCATCCTTTCTGCATACGAATGGCATAGGGAGGGTTTGGAGGATTTAGCCCCTGCTTTATAAACTGTGTAAATTATTTTAGAAGTCATGTCATGTATAGTTTACTCCAAGATTTGTTTGCAAATTTTAATCAGAAAACACAGAAGGGATATGCAGTATGGATTGAAATATTCTTTCACCTTCTACTATGCCCAGGTTGACTTACTGTGGGCTGAAAAAACTGGCAGAACTTACAGCATGCCTGATAGAGGAAGGCCGGACACAAACTAGAGAAAACACATAAAGAAACATTTATTTAAAAAAAGTAAATCAACCATAAAGATCCTCCCAGTAGACCTGGGAGATGGAAGCCTTTCTCATTTTCTCCATGGCAAAATTTAATCTAGCGGCTTGGCTTTTCAAGCGTCATATTCAAAGAGATGCAAATTTGTCAGAGCTGAGACCCCAGCTGACTTTTAGCACTTTGTGAATGTCAAAGGGGCTTAAAGGTTGAAGTGTCTTTACCTCCCTCCATCCTTAGTAATTCAAAACCAGGCTGAAAATACAAAGCACCTACCTCTACCTGTTTGTTCAGGCCTCTCTATTTCATGTGTACCTGCTGGCTATAAAAGTGTTTGTTTCAGGTGTTGTTACCTGTTTTAACTAAAAGCACACATAGAAATGAGCATGCAGTTGAAAAATGTTCCACTGGAGAATCCAGCAACAGCAGAAAACCTTCCCCTTCAGAGAGCTGCCCTGTCCCCCACTGCACATATACGCATTTTAGAGGTTCTTGCAACATAGCCTATTCCCAATTGACTGATTTCAGAACTGCTATTAACTGAGTAGTAATCTCACCCAGTGACATGGTTCACTTCATACAGTCTCAGGAGGTAATATATCTAATAAAAATAAAAGTAATAAAAATAAAAGCAACCCTAATGAATACTCCATACCATGTTAGGTATATACTATATCACATAGCAGGGGCCACCTGAAAGCAGTGCCAATGGCTTTTTTTCACCTGACTCTTATATGATGCAAATATCAATCTACTAATGGAGTTCCCACTGATGAAGGATAAGAAGAAAAAAAAAAAATGGCATTGAACAGATTGAGGCAGACTAATCTTGTTTGCCTAAAAACGGCAACAACAACAAAAAGTATATGTAAGCAAAAGCAAAAGGATTTAAGCTCAGTTCCACGGGTAAGTTGTTTATTAAATTAAATTATATTAACATATACATGATCGGTGTGAAGGGAAGCCCCCAGCAGCCTTTACCGTATGACAGATTCAGTGAGTGAACCGGAGCTCTGAGGCTGGACCTAGAGTAACAGTTTCAGAGAAGTGTTTCTTCTCATTTAACAATTTATCAGTCCTCTTGATGATGAATTTACTGGAAAAGGATGACTGTCTCTTTAAAAAAGTAGTTTGGGCAGTGTTTTTTGGTTTTAAAGTCTGGAGACAGTGGCATTAGATTGATTAGGTGTGTACATGTTGGCTGAGAAAGCTGTAGAAAGGGGAATGGAAGTGTTTGACAAGATGAAAGACTATTCAACATGTTAGACAGCTGGTTGAGTGAAAAGATCTATAACAGCACAGTAAAATATACTCAACAGTAAATGATACCTTCACTGCAAAAGCTACTACAAGTTAGGTCACACAATTTTAGCCTAGGATGACAGGTTCAACCAAACAAAGTTTAAAACACACAATTAATGTGTATGTGCCTGGTAACAGACAGCTAGCACTTGAGAAATTGAGACAGACAGGGGTTCCTTCTTCCAAATTTAATAGTGACTATGAAAAGTTCCTGAGCCAGATTCTGATCTCGGTTGCTTAATCAGAGTAACCACTCCAATCTCAGAGGAGTTGTTCTGAATTTACACCAAGGTAAGAGAGATTCATCAGGATCTGTCCTCTTCCTCAGTCGGTTACCTTGCTATAGAAAATGAATGCTTATGAGAAATAATGGTGTTTGGGGAATTGTGAGCCTTCTTTCTGTGATCCTATAGTGAATGATGAGCACAGTCAAGGGCTATGTGTAAGTGTGTGCGTCATGTTTTTTGATTTGCACATGAAGGCTTTGTAATCACCATGTGATTTTCATAATTAACGAAGCACAAAACACACCAGGATGACAGGAATAGTGAACTGTCATGCATGATACAGATAGAAGATAAATAGAAAATGGATAAAGGACACTTGATGTTTTTCAGCAAAAGAAAAAAAAAAGGAATTTCAGGTGGTTTTCTGGTGATAGGCTAGCAAGGATTATGGCAGACTATAAAACAGTTTAAAACCAAATGATGCTTTTCCTGCAGACAATAATAGGACTTTTGGACCTGGACACAGTTGGCTAATCTCATTTGATTATTCATGATGCAATGATCACTCTGGATAGTAGCGGTTGTACCAAAAAGCCTTTTAGTCAGAGGTAAATATGATGCATGAAACTAAAAACATTCTCAGAAGAACTCATATTTCTTTTGTTTTCCTACTGAGTTAAAGTAATGAGAAATATAGCAGAGGGTAACACTGAAGCAATATGTTTTTCCCCTCTTTAAATCCCTTTATACCATTGGGGAAGAGTATTTTAACATATACCCACACTTCCAGGACCCTTTATTTTGCCAGAAAAGTGCAAAGAGGCCTTAGTTCAAATGAGGATTAGGCCTGAGGTAGATAGGATTTCACACTTTTTTAAAATATAGTTCTTTTTTAAAATGTGGGAAATGTGGTTTCTTAGCCCTGCTGATTGAGTGACAATACAGAGCTTCAAAGTCTTTCTAACATTTTATTTAGAAAAGGTAAAAAAAAACACTTTTTTTTTTTTTTGTGAAATCAGCCCTTTTTTTCACCACCCTTGTACAAGCCTTTTTAATCACAAGGTTTCGGGGAGAGCAAGTTGAGCATTTGTTAACTTGATTCCACTGAATATTTGACTACTACAAGTATTTTTTAATACTAATGTTAACACATATTTCCTTAATTATAAAGCCCTAAAGGTACGTCAAACTAAGTAAACCATTAGATTGTTAGAACATTAATAATCTATTAGTCTACACAGAGTTGCTCATGCAGTGCAATGGGCCAGGGGGGTTGGGTTTGGGATTCATAGTCAACACACAAGGGTATCCATTGCTAGCTCCACCAGAAACATACAGAATAACCTTGAAACTGCAGCCTAGTAGTTATCTGCCTCAGTTTGCCCCCTCATAAAATCTAGAAATGCTTTGAGGTCTTCAGATGAAAGGTGCTATTAAATGCACAAAGTATTTATTAACTGATATTATGTTGAGAAAAAGACATTTCTGCTTCTAAAATGTAAATAATGCATTAAAACTCGTCTATAATACCGTAAGTGCTTCTTCATAAGCAGATATTTATAAATTAGATGGTGCACTAAGAAATTACCTTAGTAACCCAAATGATTAAAGTGAACCCATGATTTCTGGCATAGGAGTGTCCCAAACATATGAACCACCTCACCTACTCAGCTGTATCCACAATCCTGCATTTTCTTTTTTTGTTTTGGGGGTGGGGGGGAACAGGAAGACAGAGGATTCCAACATCTTTCTTTAGGAATGTTAATGGTTCTGGACAGGATTTTTTCTGGGGATTCTGAAGCATAATTTCAGGGTTAACAATCTAGTATACTTATTAATGTCATCAACTCCTCCCCCTGGTCATTATTCTCAGGAAATTCCTTTTGCATACACAGTTATTGCTTTAATTGCTTTGAAGCTTTGTCTGACTGGAATACTAAGATGTCTCAAGTCACTCTTGCAGTTCAGCAATTATATGTATAGATACTGTATAGCTGAAATGGAAGGTATGGTGCAAAACACAGGAACCGTTGAGTGGACAAAGAACATCTTATTTTTCTAATGCAAACCATTTCAGGCTACAGGCTTACAGGTTTTCAAAAAAAAAAAAAAGAAGAAGAAGAAGAAAGAAAGAAAGAAAAAAAGAAAGAAAAGAATTGATGAGCTTGACCTTTCAACTCATCAATACAATAACTACTGTTAGCTCTAAGAAGTTTCCCATGTACTGAGTGACTTACTGATCACAAATTACTTGTTTCAAAGATAACTCTACCTCCTGCAATGAAAGTGGAGCAAAATACTGGATGTCCAGACTCAGAAAAGCTCAATGATAACACCAAAAAAATTATCAGAATCCATGTCTTGCCTTCTTAGGACAACTGGATTAGCAGCCACAGCAGCTTTGAAATCAGGGTGCCAGGTGCCAAATACAGAAAGCCACAAGCAGCATGTTGCTTTGGTTGTGCTACAGGAAGACTGAACTCTGATGTCCCTTCTGCCTCACTTAAAAGTGGCCAGATTTTGTCTCACAAAATGGCAGCTGCTGTTTTTGTTTAACCCCTACAGCATCCTCTGGCTGTGAGGATGCATCCTCTGCCTTTAGTCCAAGCTGAAGAGAAGCATAGGGCTCTTCTAGGCCTTTCTTCTCCTGTACTGAGTTTTTCTCCCGTTCATGTGGAAGGATGAGCTAAGCAGTGAACAACTCTATTCCTCAAAATGTAGCATTGTGTGTAATAGCTGAAATATGTTATCTTGACTAATTATTTTGTTTTGTTCATGTTCAAGACAAGGAATGTAACGAGGTTTCTATGCACTATACAATGCTATGCCATAATGACAGAACCCTGCATAGTCTTTGCTGGGGTTAGCAGGGGGTTATTTCCCTGGGACAATGTACCTTGGGCTTGGGGGCTTCAGAGTGCAGCTGAACCACAAATTTATTTCTGTGCAGCCCCAGGCTTTTTTATGCCAAAGCATACTGTTAATGGGCACAGGCTGAGCCAGCTAGTTTCTCTGGAAGAAGTGCTGCATTCAGGTCTGTATGTACTTTCCTAAGCTAGCCTCAGTTACCTAAGCTAATGTGTTTAGTGCTACTGATAATGCTTGAGTATTAGGAATAAAAATCAGTGCTAACAGAAAAATGGTTAAAAAAAAGGTTTGGAATTAAACTAGATTTCATATAGAAAATATATACATACTATATAAATAGTTTATATAGAAAGGCACAAGACCTTTTAGCATTTATAGACTCTTCCCATTAAAACAAACATTTGTGGTTTTTTTTGTTTTGTTTTGTTTTGTTTTTTACTAAAAAGTACAGTTAATTACATTTTATGAGATTCTATTTTATGAGATGAAGTATCAGACTTCAACTTTGACTTTGTTAACCTAATTGTATGCCTCAATTAAAGTCTACCAATCCATCAGTTTGTGAGGGTAAAATCATCCATCACAAAGTTTCTTGGTTACAGATCACTAATTAACTGGTAACTGGGATAGATTTTAATCATTGTTAAAGAGCCACAATTTCCTTCATTGCTGTTGCAGAACTGCGTAGTCAATTAAGCAACAATAACCTGTCTATTTTACTTGGTATATTATACTAATGCCTTGGGATGTTTGCATGAAATACATAAATTCTCTTGTATTGTAGTTAATTAAATCCAAGACCACGGTCTGTAAAAGTCACCTGTCTGACATCTGGAGAATGAGTGGGAATCAATGCCAAAGACCAAACCAAGGCAACAACCGCTTAAACTAACAAAGTAATTTATGTCCTTCAAAGAGCAGAAAGAGACAGAATGCAATATTTTTTAGTTCCTTTAAGTTTTATTATGATTTTATGAGACCATTCTTGCTGGCAGAGAAGAGGTTGGTGTCAGGGGACTGATGCCGCTTCCAAGTGTAACAGCCTCAACCAAGTCAGACAAAAATGACAAAAAATACTTTTTTTGTCATTCTTCGTGCAAATGAAAGAAACTTGTCATTCCAACTTCACAAAACAGCGCTAGAGATGAAATGCTCAACTCCACTGGGACAGCCATTTTTTTGCTGTTATTACAGAAGAAAATTATAACCATAAAAATGTCCAATTTAGAAAAAAGGTGCCACTTTAGTGTCATTTGCATAAAAGCTGTTACATACAAATTGTTATAAAGACAAATGTGTAGTACTCTTGTTGAAAATTGCTTATATCTTAGGTGCTTTGCCTGAAACGACATAAAGGCCTCTTCAAACTGAAATTCATTCTCAGGTAAATAAAGCTGAAAAAGAATTTTCACCTATTTGTATGTACGTGAGCAGTTTTTCATATTGTCTTAAACAGATTTTGACATGCATTTCTCCCATACCTTCCCTTCTTAGCCTGCTGGCGGCCTCCATTATGATAACTTGCCTTTGCAGATGAGGGCAGATGAAAAGCTTGTCCTGTGTGCAAGGCTATAAATAAGCTAAGCTAACTTTCTGTAAATGCAGTGCAGCTGTTACTTTCTTCTGTTAGAAGGTGCTTGCAAATACCCCTCTGCAATGAATTGATCACTGTCCAAACCAAACTGAGGTGGGATACTCATGTCTCTGTCACTACCACTGCAGTGAAATGCATAGAGAAATTTGATGATCCCTTCCCAGAAAGTCAACCAGATGTTGCTGTGCCTACTGGAAAATTAAGAGTATCTATATATATGATATATGTATTATTATGATGATAACAATCCTACGTTTTGCAGTGGTGTTCAGATATGTCAGCCAGTAACATTGCTTCAGTGCACTTGGCATTTTTGTCACTCCATTGTTACAGCTCCCATGGAGAAGTTCTTCCAAATTGTGCTGGAGGCAATAAAGGGGCTTCACTTCCACTTGTCTGTCCCTGCTCCCTTCTGAGCCAGAGGTTATACCCCCTAAAGCAGTCCAGTACTGTATTTTCTGACTCACATTCTGCATCGTGCCAAGTGATGGGTCAGACCGGCTAGTGGTGGTGTGCATTTTTGCCACTGCACAGACAGGTAGTGACCCCCATCCTCTTGTGGAGCAGGTGAGAAGCTAGGATCATTACCCTTTGCATGCATCCCACCACAAGCTGGCAGGGCTAGGCTTCAAAAGCCATTATAGACATTCCTGTGGTAGAAAAGGGGTTCCTTAATATTATTTATCTAAAATTACACAGGAACTTTATGAACTAGACAAGAACAGTATTAGCTAGGCAACCATGGTGAAAGTCCCATTGTATATATATGGAAACATTATTCTTTGTGTAAGGATTTTGAAGTTACATACAACTGCACAGTTGCTAGTTTTCAACAGTCAAGTAACAAACTTTAGTATATAAAAAGGATTTTATTAATTAGTCCAATTAACATTGTTTATTATTTATAATAACCTATTTCCAAGGCATTTATATATATTTGGTGTAAAACACTGACACAGTGTAGATTAACAAAAAATCCAGATTAAATTTTGCAGTGAATTGCATCATCTGACATATATTACTGTAATTGATAATGTCACACTAATATGAATGAGAATGGTAGTAGGCAATTTTCAAGTGGTCTGATAATCTCTTTATGCAATTGCAGAATTATTAAATTATCGTAACTTGTGTGTAAACAGGAGAAAGAGCTAACTGTGAAACCCGAAGTTGAGATGCCTAACTTATCAAACCTTCTACGTGCTACACCATGGTATTCCCAGACTCTCTGTTGTGTCTGTGATGAAGAAGCAAAGTAAAATATATTATGGTGCAGAATCCATAAGCTTTGATACCCCTGGCTATGAGCAAACTGATAATCCACTGTATAAGCATAGTGATGATCCCCTGAGACACAGTCTATATTGCAGTACTAACAACACTCTACATTATATGAAAACATATGCAGCAAGTTAAAAATAAGGTATTCTCTAGAAATTTAGATAGTACAGGGCCAACAGCAACCATATACCTACATATACTTTCTCTTCTTTTCTAACAGGTTAATTACATTCTCAAGCAAAATAAATTAATAAAATAAAATGAAAAAAAATGTTTAATTATTTAAACACATTGCAAACACTAAATTCCAAAAGGTCTATTGTGACATGTCAGAGAGCACCCACAATTTCAGGTGAGGACAGGAGCATCTACAGGTACTTCAAACATTTGAACACTAACTATGAATGTATAATATTGTAATTTAAAAGCGATATAAGAAGAAAATTGTGACCAATTCTCCCTCTTTTTTGTTCTTAGTATGAAAAAATACCAATATCTGTCTTAGACTCTCTCAGGGCTAGATCCTAATTCCTTCTGGATGGAGGGTTCTGCACAGCTGTGTGACTGTGACCAGGTTGTGTGAGCTGAAGTGTCGCCTTAGCTGGCACCACTCCCCACCATCTGCACATCTTTCTGCACTATAGTGTAAAGATACTTGATTCCTATGCAAGAAAGTTACATGTTCTTCAAAGAAAAACTGGGAAAACACAGGTAAAATAAAATATGTATTTAGTTCTCATATTCACATTAATTTGTTAGAAAGCATTAACCAAAATGATCACCAAATGGTGTCCTCCCAGAATACTTAGTCTATTGTGAATTTTTTTCTTGCTGCTTTCAGAGATGACTGAAGAGATTTATGTATCTGTAACTGCCTTGAATTCCTTACACAGAAGCAACCACCACTTCCTCTGAGTTCAGAAAGATAATCTAGTCAGCAAAGAGTTGATGTTAATCCAGTTTCAATACTTATACACAATAAAATTTTGCCACACACTAAAGAAGAAATAAAACTTTTTTGCAGTAGTCTGTTAACAAGAATTACACCCTTAATTATGATCCTCCGCCTTGCCTCAGGTACATGTCTAAAACGGGACTTTGCTGTCTATGTTATCCAAAAATCTAATCCTGGAAACTATTTCACAAGTGAGAACACCTCCTTGACATAATTAGCCCCCACTAAAATCAATTAAACTAGGCATGAAAGTCAAGCAATTTGCATGAGCAAAGACATTACAAGAATAAGACTTCTGTGGGTTGTTATTTATTGCTGGACTGGTAACAGGGGGAAAAAAAAAAAAAAAACAGAGTGATTCAATTTATTCTTCTTTCAAGTTTTAAACATGACAGATAACTGCAAACAATAAATTCTAAAAGCTCTGCTGAAGAAATGACCAGTGGAAGACCAGCCACAAAAGCCTTTTGGTTCTCCTGTGTTCATAGTAGACCATAACAGCTGCCTTGATGATTGTCCTTTGCCCTTCTGAGGTGCAAAGAGAAAGCAGATATGTTTCAATCCCTCATCAGTTATGCTGATAAGGTAAATTTCAAGGTAAGGACATTATGTAAATTTAAGTACCTTGATACATCACACAAAGGTCTCCTAGGTGAAAAGACTGTGGCCACTGGACATGGTGTGAAGAGCTTTCCCCTTATGAACTTCTAAAATAATTTTCTTTGTGTGGTTCTCTGGAGTCAGTGTTGACAATGTGGGCTATCTCCTATAGGTTTGTGTTTCAGACTATTTGATACTTCTGTTCTGCACTGACTAAAGGAAAAGAAGAGGATGCAAAAATGTCTCTTTTTTGCCCCACTGCTTTATCCTGGGCTTTTCTCCTTGGCTTGGGTTCACAATGAGGTCTGTGAGCAGTATGAGCAGAATTGCTGGAGAACGCCTATTTTCAGCCACTTCTTTTCCTTGTTTTCTCCTCCTCCAAATGCTCTGGCCTGCTCCTAAATACTTGCTGCAAACAAGATCTATCAATAGAGGAGCCATGGTTAACTTTACCTCAACCTTCCCTCTTACTTTTATATTTCTTTCCTGTACTCTTTCTGCAATCTTTATTTCACTGTGTTAGCAAATATACAACAACATTACTTGCAGTAGCCCTTTCCCTTAGGTATGTTTAGAATAGAATAGAATAGAATAGAATAGAATAGAATAGAATAGAATAGAATAGAATAGAATAGAATAGAATTGTTCGGTTGGAAGGAACTTACAAAGATCATCTAACTGCCTGACTTCCTCAGGGCTAACCAAAAGTTCAAGTATATTATTGAGGGCATTGTCCAATGCCTCTTCAACACTGACAGGCATGAGGCATCACCCAACTCTCTAGGAAGCCTGTTCTGGTGTTTGGACACCCTCACAATACAGAAATTTTTCCTAATGTCCAGTCTGAACCTCCCCTGGCACAGCTTTGTGCCATTCCTGCACATCCTGTCGTCGGTCACTGGGGAGCAGAGACCCACATCTCCCTCTGCGTTTCCCCTCCTTGAGAAGTTGCAGGGAGCAGTGAGGTCGCCTCTGAGCCTCCCCTTCTCCAGACTGGACAACCCACGTGTCCTCAGCCTCTCCTCACAGGACACGTCCTCCAGCCCTTCTACCAGCCTTGTTGCCCTCCTCTGGACACTTTCAAGGACCTTAACATCCTTTGTGTGTTGTGGAGCCCAGAACTGCACACAATATTCAAGGTGAGAACGCACCAACACTAACTACAGCAGGAGAATCACCTCTTTTGACCGGCTGGCTGTGCTGGGTTGAACGCACCCCACGATGCGGTTTGCCCCCTTGGCTGCCAGGGCACACTGCTGGCTCGTGCTGAGCCTGCTGCCACCAGCACCCCCAGACCCCTTCCTGCTGAGCTGCTCCAGCCACGCATCTCCCAGCCTGTGCCCGGGTCCGGCACTGCTCCGTCCCAGGTGCAGCACCCGGCGTTTTGCTTTGTTGAACTTCATGCTGTTGCTGACCGCCCAGTGCTCCAACCCATCCAGCTCCCTCTGCAAGGCCTCTGGTCCCTCCAGGGAGTCAACAGCACCTCCCAGTTTAGTACCATAGGCAAGATTACCGAGGATGTACTCCACTTCTTCATCCAGATCA
>VXAA01001570.1:859714-971913 GCA_013399115.1 Anseranas semipalmata | reverse complement strand
CCCGCCGCGGTGAACTCTTCTCTCCAAAACAGTTCCTGCCCATTTCACAAGCGGCAATTGCGCCGCGTCCCCGGCTCCCCCTGCGTGCCGCGTAATTCCCTCTTTTTCGGGCAGAGGCACGAAGAGTTAAACGATACGGCCACAGCCAGAGCAAGGAATCGCCAGGGCAAGAACNGCATCGCGGGCACCACCGCCCCGCCGCGGTGAACTCTTCTCTCCAAAACAGTTCCTGCCCATTTCACAAGCGGCAATTGCGCCGCGTCCCAGGCTCCCCCTGCGTGCCGCGTAATTCCCTCTTTTTCGGGCAGAGGCACGAAGAGTTAAACGATACGGCCACAGCCAGAGCAAGGAACCGCCAGGGCAAGAACAAAACCGCGGGCTCCCAGTTGTCAGCCCCCAGTGGCATCCCCGCAGCTCCCTAACTTTGCTACTTCTAAAACGCTACGGAGAGCTAACGACATACTACGGTTCGGTTCACATCTTTCTAGTAGGAAACTAAATTATCTTCAGTTGGCACCAAATTACGCACTAAGCTTAACATTATCAACAAAGTATAGGTGAATACAGATTTTTTGTTTTCCATACGAAATGCTTTACCTCACAGCATGCACCTGTGCTCCCTGGGTGAGGGAGAAGCAACTCCCCTTTGAGCAGAATTCCTGGGCAAATACACTATGAGGTAATAAACACCACGGAGCAGAGTCAACACACTCGCAGGCACACGGAATTAAGGCGAGCTGTGAAAGTAATCCCCATAGTATGCAAATACAAATTAATGCAGCCTCCACAGCAATATTTGTCTGCCAGCGAATCACACCTTAGTTCAACAGAGGAATTCAGTCGTTACTCATCCGTGCACAGCGAGTCACTTACCCTGCCATCTCACCCACCTACCTACCCCATAATGAAAGTGCTCATATTTCTACACAGCCTAAAAAGTTGTAGTTTACAAAAAAAAGTCTTTCCCCCCCCCAAGATATTTTTTCACTGTGAAAATAAGACAATTATACTGTTTTTCATAGAACAGCCTGAAGCGTCTTTTTAAAGATTTTAAAGCCAAAACTAAGACTTTGATTCCCCTTGTTTTCATCTACATGAAATTTTAGAAAAATAAAAAATCATATATATCCACATCTACATCTATATGTTCTCTATGTTCTCTCGCACTTAACTTGGTGCCCAGACCTGCAAAGACACCCAAGGGAGTATCTGTGCACATCAGCAGTCTGATCAGAAGTACCTCCACCGGCATCGTTCGCACTTACAAGGATCGGGGCCTTGGCCTTTTCCACCCATGGTACTGGCATCACCTGTGCGACACACCGGATCTTATCATCCCGTTGTCTGCCCACTTCCTGCCAGGATGACATTCCTGTCACCCATCAGCTTCCCCCTGAGATTCCAGAAACCTGCCTCAAGCACTAATTTTCAGTACTGCCAAGAGAGCCAGAGACCACAGACTTCGTTGACCTGTAGTATTTCAGCAGCGCGTGCCCGCTGCTGTGCTACGGTGTAGGCGCCATAAGGGATGAGATGAGTGTTTTTTCACTCAGTGGTCAGCGGGCCCCTCGGGAGCTCACAGACTACTTCTTTGGAGTCCATAAGAAGTAACTAAGACTAGCAAAGCTATTGTCACTTGGTATTTATCGTATAGAGTTATGGACCTCTACTGGATGAATACGAGTTTTGTTTAAGAGGTTCACTCATTGCAAAGGAGAGAAGAATCATTGGAAATGCTGTTTGTCCCACCTTTCTGCATTCTTTCTAAGAAAGTTCAGAGCTGGCTTCTGAGAAAACCTTAAACGTGAATGCACTCTAATTTCTTCAGAGGAATGATAAAAACTTTCCTGTCTCAAACTCCTTGGATTTGAGACAGTATTTTTGTTTTCCTTTAATTGGTTTTCCTTTGCACATACAGCCAAGTTTAAGTTACGTCTTGTATTTTAAGAAACATTTCTCTTGGAAGCCATGCAAGGCCATATATGTAGGAGCAGAACATGAATGTCTGCAGGATGGTGGGCTGTGTTTTAGAAAGTAGTGACTAAAAATGTTTTCTGAAGCTCACCAAATGTGAGCCTTCCTCATTGTAAACACAGCTAGTCCAGTCTTTATGAGGAAGGTAATGCAACTGGAAGATGCATGCTATTTTGTCTCTGCATATGGTATCCGTGAGACTGTTCTGGACAAATGTACTCTTGTCTAAAAACAAATACTAAAAAATTATAGGGCTAGTAGCTAGAATAATGTTTTGGAAATTATTAAAAAACATGTTACAAAAAAGAAGTTACATCCTGTCCCACTTTAACACTACAGGTATAAAGTTTTATACCAATATAGCTATGGTCAAACAGGAGAGCACAGAACAGAGCATACCAGGGTAAGCCACTGGCAGCATTAACAAAAATCAGCGCTCGAAAAAGGGATCTACATAGGCTGCAATGAGACGTTCACTTCAGAAACAGCTTCAGCAGCTTAAGACGCTGTTGATTCCTGCCTGAGAACGGCAGACACCAGCAGGGACTGTATGAGGGATCCTCACTTGCTTCTCAACAAAACCAGCGTCCAGCTCAACCTGCCAGGGCAGACAGGCTGCCTGCTATGCACAGAGAAGGGTGGTAAAAGCAAGCCACTCGGGGCAAAGAAAGAAATCGTAACTCTGCATTAAGCATCTGACCACAATCTGACTCTAAAGATTAGGAACTAAAAAAGGAGAGACAACCTCATAGTAGTTTTCTGCTACCTCTGCTGGCTAAATTTCAAGATGGGTACAATCCTGCTGGAGGTAGAGTCAGTAGAAGTTTTGCCATGGACATTAGTGGGGCCAGAATTTCACACTGCATCTCTAATGATCTCTACACTTAAAGTATGCATTTTGTTCTAATAAAATCTCATACATTCATTAGACTGTGCCTTGCTCAGTCATCTTTATATCAGTGTTAATACTCATTCCAGGAGCAGTCAGAGCATATGTATCAGGCTTGGAGTTAGGCATCATACTAACACAGAACTTCTGGTCCCTTCTCCAAGTTGTTTAACACAGTATAGCTGCTCCATGTTAAATTTTATTTCAATTGTTTGATTGTTTACATAATTTCTTAAGTTCTCCCTCTTGACTGTTATTTCTGGGCAGATGCACAAAGCCAAGGAAGGAATACGTGGCTTTTCAGCACTTTCTTGCAGCCTTTAGTGGAAATCTGTTGCTGCAGCAGTATCCACTACAATGTTTTCACTCTTTTCGTTCTTTCTTTTTAATTTGATAATACCAGTTACTCCCTTTATTTTTGGAATCTTTTTCATTAATCCTTGCAGAGTCTCATCTTACATGAAGGCAGAGCTAATGAACTCAAGTTTCTCCCCACTATTAAGCTTAGCTCTAGCATCACTTAGAATTCAAACCTGTTCTTTTGCTCTTTTAGCCCCAATTTTTAAGAACTTCCACTTCCATTTTCCCCTTTCTTGCTTTTCAGGTTTAGAAGCCTGAGGGGAAGAACACAATATGGATCCAAACCAGCAGTGTCAAGACTTTAACTTGCATTTAATCTTCAAGAGCAACTACTTCAAGACAGCTTTCACATCTCCTGTGAGAGAAGCATATATTGCAGAGAGATAAGACAGATGCACAGTTGGGCCAAATTCTGTTGAGGTTCATTTTGTCTTTAGTTGGTCTACGCACATGAACAAAGGAAAAAAAAAATCTAAGTCAGCACATGTAAATCTCTATCACTTACAAATTGCTTACACATGATATTCTTAACCACTGCAGAAATAAAACTTGCTCATGTGACTTATTTACGGACTACAGAGAAATGCAATTGTCGCAGTTTTGCCTAATTCAAACACATCATTTATGGCAACATGGCATCTGACCACCACACAAGATCATCCACAAAAATTAATTTGTGCTCTCGCTTTTTTTTTTTCCTTCTCCATAACTGCAGGAGCTGAATTAGGGTGTGTCTGGATTAGAAAGGTCAGAAAGACTAGACTCAGGTAGCATGTTATTTCCTTTTACTCTGAAGCTGAGGTTTACAGCTAGCACACTGCTGATTCAGAGGCCACACTCCAAAGATGTGCTTTTTCCCGTACTCACAAGCCTCATTCCTGTGTTTTACAGTTCCTTTGTTTTATTGAAATGTAGTTGTTGGGAGAGGTCACTAGCTGGGTGTATAAGCCCAGAAAGTAAAAGCAGTGCCATTAAGGGATGAGGAGGGGGAGGGATGAAAGATGAGTTTTCAGAACTGAACTTGACATTTAACATGTTATCAAACAGGGTGCTTGCAGCAGATTATAACAGTTATTTTATGTGTGGGTAAGCAGCGGCATACAAAGGTTAAATCACTTGCACAAATCACATGTTAAGTCAGCATTAAAACCAAGAGTAGAAACCAAAAGTCAAGCCTCTCAGTCCAAAGTTTCTAATGATTAAACTACATCCTTTCCTTTGGCCTGGTATATAGCACATAACAGAGTACAAAGTATACCTCCATGACATTTTGACATAGATATCTTAAAATATTTTTGCAAGTCAAACACGGTCATTGCACAGATATGCAACTGTTCACATTGTACATTCATCTTAAAGTGAAGTGGGAACAGGCATCCCCAAAATGCATTGAACTCCAAAATCAAAAAATACAGCTACTGAAATCAAGTGCTTCCAAATTACTCTGACTGAAAAGTGGAAGCTGACGGAAAACCAGTAGAGCAAGAACCTCAAGGGAACAACTATAAGCAGGCAGTTAACTTGCAGGTCTGAGAGGTAAGCGGGATGAAGTTGATGCATCACCTTTAAGGTAAACAACACAATTTTGTACATGATGAGAGAAGTAATTAGCAGCCAAAGTAATGCCCTAAGTACAGGAAGAATGGATTGTGAAAACCTCAGGCAAATGACAGTACGGTAGCTACAGATCAAATCTCAGTTAAAGTATATACACGTGCCTACCTGGCGGCTCATCAAGCAACATTACACCATCTAATCTAAATGAACTTCAGCTTCAATATTAAATTGTGTTTGTGTAGGCAGAAATCACGTAGTGAGAGAAAGGTGCTGTGACAAGATGCATAGAAGAGTTCAAAAGAATCTGATTACAGGTTGTCTGATTGCAGAGTGTGTCCTGATAACTGGTTGCTAGAAGTGGAGTAGTGGTACCAACTCGTTGCGGAAGTAGTACAACATCTCTTCTTCTTTTTTTTTTTTTTTTTTTCCCTCTTCTTTTTCAGTAACAACCTGGTGGCAAAAGGACTACAAAATAAAAGTGACAACTTCAACTCTGGATCCTGAAGAGTCAGAAAAAGATTAAACGAAAAAAAAATTAAGACCAGCTGTTGAAATTGCTCCAAGCAGCTTCCAATAACATTCCTGGAAAGAGCAGAAACCTTGGAAGGAGCTTCCCATGTGCTCCTTTTGTGTTCCACTTAGTATATATGGAATTGTTGTAGCGTTACTTCTATTTGCGGTCTCTCCTCAGACAGCCTCCTCCAAACGCCTTGACTCACTGGTCAAGGAGTTCAGAGTTTGATTAGGAGTTTAGAGCTGATTCCAGACCATGGGAAGTGAGGTCTTCCACGAAGTCTGAGAGATTATGCAGCCTCCCTGACAGAAAACTGACCTAAAACAATTAGACGTAAGTTATAACGCAGAGGACATACTCTGTTTATCTTTAATAGGTGCATCTACCTCTTCTCAGCTTACCAGCTTCAATGCTTGAAATCAATCCCCCATAGGGTATGTCAACACACACAGGACCTCCCTCACTCCTCCAACTCTCTCTTGCTCAAAAAACAAAAAAAAAGGGGGGGGTGGGAGGTATTGGGATAAACATGGCAGTTCATCTTGCGTGTCAATGGGCCACATAAACTTGCAGCAAACGGCCCTCGCTGACTGTCTCTATGTGGTTTGTGTTAATACATACCCAAACAACACAGTCCACGTTCTTACGCTTCCACTTAGCTAAGAACTTATCAGAAACACATACTCAGTTAAAAAAAAAAAAAAATCACAAATATAAGAAAACCCACATTGCCCTTATCAGGTAGGGAAAATTATTATCTATTTTGCAAATAAAGATATTTAGACATAATGTAAAAAGATACAAATTAAAATGGTCGCTGGCAAGGCACAGAGGCTCAGTGTCATGACTCAGCCCTAACATATTACAACAGTGTAATCCTTCAGTGCTATTTGAAGCATACACACTACAAAAGGTCAACTATTGTTAACAGTGTATTTGCACACTGGATGTGTCTAAAACCAAATTTCTGCTTCTGACTCTAGAAAAGCAACAAGAGTTGTAGGAGGTTGCAGTCTTCGTACATAAAGATGCTCAGAGGAAGAACCTCAAACAGCTGCACAGTAAATTTTCAGTGCACATAATGCAAACACTCGGGATATAAACAGCCCCTGAGTCATTTGATACCATTCATAACAGTAATTCTGAAGTTATATTTTTTAAAAGCGGACAAAGGAGTTTATTGCTTATTTAGAAGTTAAAGCTTCTTTGCTACTGTTCAAAGCTGAGACTACCACAGATATATTTAACTAAGCACACAGTGAGGAATGAAGAAAACTTGGAAATCAAATCATTATTCTGGCTCCTGTGAACTTTGCTTCACTAAGCAAAACACTGCAGCAAACAAAATAGTCTCTGACCTTCCAGAACAACATTAAAAAAAAGGTCTGATCTGCTTATGTGGGCAGATTTTGGCACAGGGTAAACATCTATGTTTGCTCCTCAAATTGCGTAAGTCACAAAAGAATCTCTCTCTCTTTTATCCAGGCTATGCTTTTAAAGCATTGCACATTTATTTTTCTTTGACAATCTGAGGCAGGTTGCTGTCCTCCCATGGAAGTGCACGTACTGGCGCGAGGTAAGCACGCCAACTGCTTGTCGTCTGCTAGCTCCGAGGGAGGGACGGCCACATCCTGCAGCGAGCGCACGGACCCTTACGTAACTACCCAAACCGCAGTTCTAGCCCACTTGGCTTCTCAAATAGGCAGCCAACCATAGCAGCATCTCTGCCCTCGGCCAAAGCTAAAGGTGAGCCCACAGTATCTCAGATCTCTTCTGGAAAAGGGCCCAACTACTTAAGGGAGCCAGGCAAAGTCTTCAGCCACAGCATGCAAAGGGAAAAAAGTTTACAGAAGATAAGTTCGGGAAAACTGCAAAGAACGCCAGCCCCATAGCAGACAGTCAGATGGCAGAGTACAGCGTGTACTGGCACTGCGGTGGAGTGCTTTGGATCAATAACAGCTGTAATAAAGCACATATTGACTGATAGGCTGGACAGATGCACAGACGGAGCAAAGGACTTTTCTTCCTCTCCCACACGCTGACACTGGAGCCTAGAGCAATGATTTGGCTCTACCTTTATATGTTTATCTTTACTTCATACTTTTCAAAAAGCTGCTTCTGTGGGCTCTTTGGGGTCCCCCCCTTTTAAGGAATTTAAGCCCCTTTCATGACGGCCTTAAAAAAAATGCTGCAAGTATTGTGCACTCAGCAGTGCCTGACACACGCCTCAGATATCATGGTTAGCTTGTTTGCAAGAGTTGGATTTCAGTGAAGAAAATCAGTGATGGCAAAAATGTCCCAAACCTCATACAACATAACGAGAGACCAAAATCACCAGTTGCACAAGCCCCGGCATTTCTTGTGAACAGAATGGGTAAGTATTGAAAATGTGTACATCTGCCACATGCTGTCCCCAGAGAAGGAGCCCCGTTAACCAAGTGGGTTACCCTTCAGAAGGCAATCTACATCAGCTGGTTATGCCACTAACTCCCAGGAAGCTAGGATTTTTCCCTGAGCCTACATATTATAATCACAGAGAATTCTATACAGCTATTGCTATTCAAACTTTATGATATTTTCTAACAAACAGAAGTATCGAACACAACACGTTGTACTCAGTTTGAAGATCATCTCAACCTGAACATCAGACAAGGAATGAGTTGACAGAGAGCTTAAAAGCTGCCTGTTATCTCTAGCATATGCACCAAATTAAGCCATACTTCGCAAGGTGTCTACTACACTAACCGTGTTTATGTTTCATAGCACAAACCAGACACATTTAACTCCGTGAAAATTCAGGCCAGGACTGAGAGCATTAAGCACAAGAAAAGCCAACAATGTGCTGGGTTACTGAGACTAGGTTCAAAGGACTCCGATGTCCAAGGCTACACAAATGTAGTTCAGATAATTCCTGCTCCTCTGTCTAGCTCTAGACAGTGAAGCCAGTCAGGATGCTCTCAGGCTACCTGCAGGTTAGGTGCTCCCGCCTACTCCAAGGCGAATTTCGCAACGCTGTGTGGCAGAGCCAGAGGCCTGCTCGTCTCATCCAGCTTCATGACTCCTACATGCTTCTAGCACAATGCCTCGGCTTTAATCAAAGGGCTGGAGAACGCACAACTTGGCCCAAGTTCTGGGCTAAATCATTATATATCTCATATTTTTGTACTTACTTTTGTTCTGACTATACTACTATTTTTTTTTTTTTTTTAATAATAATAACACTACTATTTTAGGTCTGAGACTTGCAGAGGACTTTTGCTAGATCTGCTCACAGACATAGGACACCAAGTAAAATATCTTAACTTTTCCACTTTTTTAAATAATACCACTACAGTCATCTTATACTTCCCTGAAAATTACAATTCCATAACAATTCCTGTTTTTTGTAGGCCTCAACATATCACAGCTTGCAAAACCCAAAACCAAACAAATTCTAAGAGATGAAGTTCATAGGTGCGTTACGCTGCCTGACAGTGACAACAAGCCACATGAATTTCCTCAGGAAAAAACTTTTGCAAGAAACAAGTGAAGCTGCAATTTTGTTTTTCCTGTGGACTAAGGTTGCGTCACTGTTATCTCTTGCGTGCAGATGACACTAATAACCGTGCTGCCTGGACTTCAGCTAAATTATCAGTTTCTTTTAAATAGTTTGAGGGAAGGAAAATGGCAAGAATGCTGCACAGGAAACTAGGAAGGCTTGGTGTTGAGTATGTTTGTAAGATTCCTTCCATTTAGCCTCTGTGTTTTGTTCTACAGGTTTTCACACCCCAAAATTGATCATTTGTGTATGCAGACTCAGTATCTCCTTATGTAGCCACCCACACTGCACAGTACAGTATGTGGGCCTAGCACCTGCACACAGGAAAGCTGTCTCCCGGCAAGTTCTAGCTGTTCAGCCCAAGCATTTCAAATTGTCTCCACCCTTCAGGAGACTGCTCTTCCCCTTCACTGAAAATGCGTATTTTAACACTGAAGTCACAAGTCCTCATGAGTAGAGTTATGTTTGCCAATGTCATTACACAGAAGCGTGCATACCCAAATGTTTGTAAAATCAAGCTTTCACAAGGACACCTACACTTTAGTCCCTCGACTTCCATAAAATGCATCACTCTTAAAAATGTGTCTCATAGAGTTGCTGTGTAGTCTGCAGCTTGAGAAAACTCAGGTAAGTGAGGTTTACAAAAAAAAAGGGGGAGGTCTGTTAAATCTCAGGAGTCAGAGTGCCCTATGGCACTGAATTAACTGCTGATACTTCCGCTGAATCCTCCATGCCAGTGCAGAGACACCCTCTAAAGTTAAAGAGTAGCCACCCATACCACCGGAGCCTGTCCACTGGGCATCAGCTAAACATTCTGGTCCTATTCACAAAAAAAAAAAAAAAAAAAAAAAAAAAAAAAAAAAAAAAAAAAAAAAAAAAAAAAAAAAAAAGAAACACACAGAAGGGAACATATATAAAGGGCAATTCCACAGCTATTTTGTGGTAAACGATAAACCACAAAGTGTCCCTTAGTGGATGTGCAGAATGTATGATCCAGAGTTTGGCATGTCCTCATTTCCTGACACTTTTCCTTTTTCATCTGTGTAAGAACTGCTGACTGCTGCATTTCATATGGAGACACAACCTTATTCTTCACTGCTTTAGGTGCCAAACTTAGGAATGAATAATTATTCTGTTCTAGTACTACAGTAGCAGTTCTGAAATGAAAAAGACATGAAATATAAAAGTTGAAGGTTAATGCATCTCCCTGTCTTTTTTACCCTGATTTTGCAACATAATTATTAGAATCTTCTTGGTATACTCCATGAAATGTTAAATTTGCCCCACGATACAAGGTCAAAAGTACTCCTCCCATACTCATTGATGCCAGCATTCACAGTTTGAATTAAAGGTCAAATGAATCAAACAACTTGCATCCCACGCAACTAAAAAGAAAACGGAACACAAGTTAATGGCCAGAACATTTGAACTCCTTCATTCCAGGTCCCCCAGACCCTTGTAGTGTTTTTACCTTAATGTCCAAATCTGTGCCATGATTAGGCTAAACAGACCTTTCTTGAATGAATACAAAGTCATCTGAATGAATACACAGTCAAACCAGTAGATGAGCTAAATAATTCCACTGATACAGCACACAGCAATAAAAAGCTCCAAATATCTAAAGAAAAAAAAAAAAAAACAAAACTACCACCTTACTTCAAAGCAGGAACCAACTATACAAATTTTCCAGGAAAATGCTCTAGCTTGAACCCAGAATCTGATGAGCCATCCCTTCCTATAATAGCTAACTAAAGCACGATAGCATTTTACTAATATATTTGTAATCTACATGGTCAAAGTAAATAGCACCTTTCAAAGCATCTCTGCACCAGAAATCACAGGCTAGACCTGGCTGCCAAAACGCTAATGATATGTTGCCTCAAAGGTTGCTCTGCTTCAGACAATGTAGAGTTTCCACATCAAAATTCTCTTCCACTAATTGAGGAGAACCTGCCTCATGTCTTTTCATTCATTTTAATGCACATTTCCTCTTATTTCCTCTTTTCTTGTTCCTCTTGGATATGCCTTTAGGTTGTTTCCATTCCTGGCAGCCGATCCTCCCAGCAGCTGCAACAGCAGTAAGAGACAGGAGTCACTTGGACTCCAGTGGCCATGCAGAAGCATCGCACTGCGGGTCCCCTGGTTACTAAATGCAGCGTGGTTAGTTGAGCAAGAGCACCCTCTTTCTGAAGGGATTGTTGTGCCAGGGAGCTTTGCTGGTTTGCAGAGTGGGCGAGTGTCCTGTGACTGAATGAGATTTGGACTTCTCCAGCCAGCTCCGCATTACAAACACGTGGCAGTCTGAAACAGCTGTCTGGACATTCATCAAGCTGTTGGGTTTCAGCCCTCCGTATTTGGTCTTCATGTCTTCAGGCTTGCTTGGTTTGGACAGGCTTTAGTATTATCTCGTTCTTTGGCATCCTCGATACGTTTCCAGAGCACTAGGACTCCCTCAGTCACTCTTTCAGGAGACTCCCTAGTCCAATGCTGTTCTGAACCAGCCAGAGCTAACCCTCTGCCTCAGGACACTGATTTCAGCTCATTTCTTCAGGAGCACATGGCTCAGAAGCAAACTGATCCTTAACTGTGTGCAACTTCATATCTGCAAATCTCCTTTTTAAGGAAGCACAAGCAGTTTGTAGCTTTAGGTTTAAAAATGTCTTAGGTACTAAGTACACCGGTGTACATACCCGCCTGATTCTCTAGAGTGTCCAAGATTAGAGGTTAAAGTCCTCCGAGAAGTATACAGTTCTCCCTATTCTACACAAAGCTCCTTCTCTGAAGCAGAAGGCCCACCAAATACTGGCTTTACCTCACTTCTCAGTCACTGTATAGGTTTTCTCCATTCCAAGTCTCTCCAAATGTGTCTAGCAAAAGACCTCTAAGTCCAGATTTCTCTTACTGGTATTTCACAAAGCTTTGAAGTTCCGTCTTCTGCCAGGTAAGCTTACACTTGCTCACTTGGCAGAAGGGATTTTCTTTTCTGGCCACCACTTCTACCCTGTCTGTTGAATAGCAAACCTATCCAAATGTCAGCAAGCTATACTAGGCCAGGCGTCTAGTACACAATAACCAATGCAGAAACCGTTGCATCTTTTCTTCTCCCACTCCCAGGAATCATTTCTGTAGGGAAGGCCATTCACTGATGTCAATTAACAAAGCTACACAGGAACAAAACAGCCAAACAAGACCTGTGGAACACTTCGTACAAGTAATGCAGAACCGGCCTCACTCTTTGCATCATAAAGCTGAGGTTTCTCTGAGAGCATTTTCTCAGTTACTGTGCACTTTGCAATGATTAGAGAATTCAGAAAGTAAATGCAGTTTACTAATTTATCAGCAAACAGACGTTTGCAAGTCTTAAACCTCAGTAAATACTAAGTATTACACTTTAGAACTACTTCCATAGTAAAGGCAATCTACAGAATCAGAGAGAAAGCAGTAAGAATATTTTTGTTTGTTTGTTTAATTTGATTGGCTTTAGTAAGACACATTCAGAGAAAAATTATGATGACAGTTCTTTAAAAGCATCCATGCCATGGTTTGGGCCGGGACAGGAGTTATGCTATCGTATTCTTGCAATTTAGAAGAAAAGCCACCACATAAAAGCAAACAGCCCAAGATTTTAAACAGGAAAGCTTTTCTCTGGAGTTCTGTGACACTGGTGAGTAAAATTCAGGCTGCAAGTACAGTTCCATTAAAGTCGCTGTCACTAAGGAATAGCTCTCCTGTACTTCAGAGATGTGTTCCCTCAGTAGAGCCCCCCCGCATTTATCTTAGTGATGAAAATAATACCTACTACTCTTTTAACTCTGGAAGGAATAGCTATGAAAGGACTGAATTCTATTTCACTCCAGTCACCATCAATAGAATTCCCTGCTAAACTTCTGTCACCTACATCTGATAAGATCAGAATTAAACAGGTGATGCTAAGCATCTGCTTTAAAGACTTAGACACCAAACTGCTATGCTGAAGACCTGTATTTTTGAGTATGCGTTATTAATGATGGTAAGGTCTAAGCTGAGCTTGTAGGCTATCATTTATTAAAATGCTGTTCTGTTGCAAACAGCACCAAAATGCTAATATTTAAGCCTGTTTTTAGGACTCACACCTCACTTTAAATACTTTTTTTCAAGGTTGATGAGAATACAGCACAATTTTAGCTATGCTTTCATTAGCAAGTTGTGCAGCAGAATCAGAGCAAGTCTGTTGAGCAAAATAGATGTTGCTGGGAGCCAAAAACCCATGCTACAGGTGTTTCTGGAGGGAAGGGGAAATACTTTAAATTAGCTCCTGGATTAAATGACCTGACTGAATGACCTGTCTCCAGGACTGAATGACCATTAGCAGTTAGAGCACTTTAAATCATAGAATGGCTTGGATTGATAGCGACCTTAAAGATCATCTAATTCTTGCCATGGCCAGGGACACCTTCCACTAGCTCAGGTTGCTCAAAGTCCCATCCAACCGGCCTTAAACACTTCCAGGGATGGGGCATCCACAGATTCTCTGGGCAACCTGCTTCAGTGCCTCACCACCCTCAGAGTAAAGAATTTCTTCCTTATATCTATTCTAAAGCTACCCTCTTTTAATTTAAAACCATTACCCCTTATCCTATCACTACACCCCCTGACAGAGTCCCTCTCCAGCTTTCCTGTAGGCCTCATTTAGGTACTGGAAGGCCTCAGTGAGGTCTCCCTGGAGCCTTCTCTTCTCCAGGCTGAACAACCCCAACTCCCTCAGCCTGTCACTATAGGAGAGGTGCTCCAGCCCTCTGATCATCCTCACGGCCCTCCTCTGGACTCGTTCTAACAGGTCCATGTCCTTCTTGTGCTGGGGGACCCAGAGCTAAATGCACTGCCCCAGGTGGGGTCTCATGAGAGCAGAGTAGAGAGGGAGAATCACCTCCATCGACATGCTGGCCACGCTTCTTTTGATGCAGCCCAGGATACGGTTGGCTTTCTGGGCTGCAAGCGCACATTGCTGGCTCATGTTGAGCTTCTCGTCAACCAACGCCCCCAGGTCCTTCTCCTCAGGGCTGCTCTCCATCCATACCCAGCCTGTATTTGTGCTTGGGATTGCCCCGACCCAGGTGCAAGACCTTGCACTTGGCCTTGTTGAACTTCCTGAGGTTTGCACAGGCCCACCTCTCAAGCCTATCCAGGTCCCTCTGGATGCCATCCCTTCCCTCCAGCGTGTCAACCGCACCACACAGCTTGGTGTCATCCAATTCCAATATTGATATGCATCAATAGGCATTGAAAGAGAATGATACCTATAGACAGTAATGGATACCTATCAATATCAATGCCTACCAATACCAATCACAGTATGAGTAGGCATCAATAGCTTTCAGTATCAATAGGCATCTATACATATCAATTTTAATACCAATTTTAATATTAGGCATTGACATTTACTGATATCAGTACCTATCAATATAGGTAGGCATTGCTACCTATCAGTTTCTTCACTGATTTTGAAATCAACTGGCATTGATAGACATTGACAGACATTGATACCGATCAAATTTGATATGACTCTAGCTATGCATGGCAACAATTTTGAAATTCACATCAAAATCGATAGTATTGGTGCCTATCACTGTTGATAGCTATCAATGCCTATCAACAGGTTTTGAAATTGGTAGGCATCAGTATCTACCATTTTCAATAGCTCCTGATTTCAGTCGGCATCTACACCTATTGACTTCAGTATCAATAGGCATCACTACCTATCGACATCAATACCTTTCACTAGCGATAGTCATTAAAGTTGTCATTTTTATACCTGTTGATAGGAAAGGTACTGACAGCTATTTCTAGACTGATTTCAACAAGCACTGATACTATCAATGCATATCCGTACCTTTTGATTAACATTGGTACTCATGGATAAGCATCAATAGACATTAATACCAACTGATAGGCATCAGTACCTATTAATTTTGATACAATTTCAATATCAATAAGCCTTAATTTTTTATACTTAACAAATCATCAGTACTTATCAATGTCAATATCTCTGCATATTAAGAGTCATCAATTCATATAGATATTTACATTGTGGCCCAAGAGCCACATGAAGTTCCGGTATGGAGGTTATAGGTGTTATTATTTGGTATGGAGACTGTTCACCTCTGCAATACCTTCTGGAGCAAAAGTGTGGAGGAAAAAGCATATTATTATGCAACACTTTTGTTTCTATTTTGCATTCACAATCAGATGAGTAAAATCCTGTACTGCAAGGGTCAGTGAGCATGTGGAAAAATCACAGGCACAGATACAAGCGTCATTTCTTAATAACTGGTCCTTGATATTTATACAGAGGACAAAAATATAATAGTCTTGTTGTTTCCTTATTTCCAGGAATTCCGAATATTTAGATATTCCTCAAATTCAAATTGGTTTTCTTCGAAGTCAATTCTCTTTATAACAGGCCAGCTTCCCTTACTCACCTCTCCAGATAGCTGAGTTTCAGCCTGTAGAGGCATACTTCCTTCCTTCAGGCTCTGTAGAGTCATTAGTTCTATTTAGATTTCTCTTTACCGTATTTGGTCCTCTGACATCCCACGGTTTTCTTTCTGAAGGCTGACAACGCCAACACCCATGTCGGCTTTTTTCCTTTCAGCTGCAAACATCATTTCTCAATCCCACACATAAACCTCCAAAACCAGCAGGGTGAGACAGACACATTCCCACAGTGCTGCCTAAGAAGCTACAGTGCCACATGGAAAGACAGTTGGATTTACTGGCATTATTTCTCGTTCTCAATATTTTGTCAACTATAGCTTTTGGTTTTAAATTTGCTTATGTGACTAAAGGAAAACTGATAGCTACAAAATGTATTGCTTGCTCATGTTATCTTAACACGGATCAGCATTGCAACCAGAGTATCAGCATGTGTGGTCTCACTGGCACCTCCTGAAGAGGCAACTTTTCAAAGTTCACCTCTTGCCTGCTAGGGAAGGCTAGAATCCCCAGACTAATGCTTCCTGTAAATGTCACCATGGTATCTCATTACCACAACTAGTTTAAAAAAGTCTGACATTTAAAAGATACCAACTTAGAAATCACCTCCCAACTACACACACCACTGATGAAGTACTGAGTGGCAAGGAAAAACCACTCTCTAGCAATTCCGACAACCTTCCTTCAGCACTCTGTTTTTTTCCAAGGCCATCCCCATGCAAATAGCCACTCTGCCCAGCTCTAGTTGCCTTACAACCATTAACACGATCTCAGCCTTAGGGAGCATAGCTGACGGCCAAGTCGGGTAAGTCGGGATGGATATAACAGGCTATATAACAGGCTGTAGCAACGCCGGCCACACCAAACTGGGGAATGAAAACTGAGACTGTTCTCCACCCTCAGGTAATGCATACCAATATGATATCCCAACACCTGTGCAGTTGCTTCATTAAGAAAATGGTCCTGAAGTGTCACAAAGCTTTTTAATAACAACTGGCATAGTTTTCACAAGATATAACAGACCCTTTTATGAGTATTTACCTACAGAAATGGGGTGATGCACTTTGCAACAAAGTGAGTAAAAGACCAAAGAGATCAAAGGACTGCAGACAGGCACTTTAGCTTTTAGGTACGTCACGCCAGGAGGTAACCTGGCCCAAAGCAAGTGGTTCTACGTATCTATGAGGGTGATGCTGAAACTCCCCACATCTCCACCGCATTTGGTTTAGGAGGGTTACTTTGGCTCACAGCCCGGCCTGGGGCCAAAACATCTTCACAAAACACATTGTTCAAAACTTTCTGAAGGGAAGTAATCCTCCAGGGCTTCCTGTCCCAAATACAGGTCTCTCCAAGAAGCACTGCACATTGGGATGTCGATGAAAATATCAACGATATCCGATCTCCACAGATTCCCAAATTGGAGGAGGGACAGTCAATGAGATGCACACCACCATGTAGGGCTTAGTCCATGGCAGTTGTGACAGCCTGTGTTGTGAGGGCTGTCACTGCTGCCATGCAGGCACTGATAGGCCACCAAAACCAGTTCATAAAAATCACAGAAAGTTTCCTCAGAAGCACAACATCTGTGTTCCCAGTAATTTCAGTTTTGAACGCAGAGAGACGCAATGAAGAATTTGGATCATTTGCAGCATTTGGGTGCCCACTGACACCATAGGACATGCTCCAAACTCTCTTTGGCACTGTTCCTTCGGACCTTCAGGCGGGCTGAGAGCAGCTGTAGAGCCTGGTAAGCACTGCAAAGGAGCCTTAAAGCTGCTAATATAGACAAAGCCTGCATCTTCCCTTTACTGCTCTCGACCTTCGCCAGGTATTTGTTCTCTTCTCTGTTTAGAAAATGATCGTTATTTTATTGTACTTATACGTGGGAGAACTTGGTATTTGACATCTACAAACCTTCCTGCCCACCATTCTAAATGAACTGCACCCATTGCCAAGCTAACAAACAATCCCTCTTCCCCCATCACAGCCGGTCTCCAAATGTCAGTTTAATCTCATAGTCCAAGGATTACATAGATACAGAATCTGATGTATAAATTAGGGTTTCTGTTGAAAAGCATCTAAAGACTAAAAATCGGGATTAGACTCCCTTTGTACTGGACAAATATGGTACCCACTCCATCAAGTTCCCCAAGTTCCAGTGCTTTCAGAGTAAAGAAAGCCTGTAAAACTTGCAGGGGTTGGGATCACAGCACTTGAATTCTTCAGAAGAGTTGGGTAGAGCATGTTAGTGGGTTTTTTTTTGGTGGTGGTGTGTTTGTTTGTTGGTTTGTTTTATTTTTAAACCTCACTCAGAGGCAGGGTTGAAGGACACATATTAGGCAGTGTGAGTAAACTTGTAAACTCATTGCCTGTACTACACTTATTTTAGACACAACTTGAGACTATTCCACCTTTTGGAAATAAAAAGTCTTCAGCTTCGTTACAAAAAAAAAAATCACTGTAAATCCTAATGCTTGTGAAGTCTAACCTACATCCTCAGTTGTGTGGTGTTAAACTAGGAAGGCCACGTGCAATGTCCGACCTACATAGTCGCACTGCACACGCATTTATGTAAGTGCGCTAAAGCTTTCCAAGGGCACAGGTTTCTATAAAAAGAGCAAAGAGGGGGCATCCCCAAAGAATTTCCCTGCCAACTACAAGTCTTTCCATAACCACATTACTGGCCACAGCTCTTGTGCATGGCTCAGCTGAGAAAGCTTTTAATTGCAAAGCACGGCTGATCTCACGGATTTAGGAGCCTCTGGAAAATGAAAACAGTGAGCTGCATTTCAGCAGCTAATAAGAACATACAAAAATTCTTTTTTCTGAATAGAGCTGAAAAGCTCACATGAATTTCAGTGTCCTTGAGATACTGTAACTGCACCCCAGGTCATTTCCAACTGATGTTGGTCTCACAGGGAATTTCTTTAACTAGTGTTCACTAGGTTGGAGTCACTCCTACTTTTTATCTCAAGAAATCATTGCGTTCATACAGTCAAACAGCAGTAGCTGTGGCCTGGAAAGCCCAGTCTCATTATCATAGTGGTATCTAATATAATTTAGATAACCAGCACAGAGCAGTCCAAAACATGCTAAGTTAGTCTTGCCTAAATATTTTGTCTAAGCTATAGGCATGTGCTCACTCAAATATAGTAAGTTCCTTTTTGACAGAACCTACTATAGCTCCAATTACTTTCAAACCAGTAATTTCAAAGTTTTGTTGAAAGCCAGTGAAAAACTAACCATAGTGTTAATACCTTTTTCCAATAGCTCATTTTAAATACATCTTCTCCATTGATCTGAGCAAGTCCCAGGAATCCTGGGGGAAGCCTGAAGAATCAATGAAATTAACCTCTTGGCCCTCCTGGACTCTCCATCTGCTTATCCACTCTTAACTTAGGATCGATACATATCTTTGCAAATACATTGCTTCCAGCACTGCTTGGAACTTTACTATTATTATTGTACTCGTCCATTCACCTGCATCATGGTCCTAATCTGTTTTTCCTTCTTGTTGAATAGCTTCTGTAAAGGGAAGATTTAGATTTGCAATTGACAGATATGAAGACTCTATATGGCAGAATGCAATTTGTATTTTGTCTGAAGACATTGCACACCTATTCACCTCCCTCTGTAAAAATGCTCAGGTTACCACATAGGAAAAGTTATGATACTGTAAGAGATACTATATACATACATGCTAAGGCAAGCCTGTATCACTTACAAACATCCGAAGTGTGGGTTTTCTTCCTGTGATGAGTTTAGCACAAGAGCACTACTCAAAGATAAGGTCTAGCTTACTTTGCAGCCTCCTAAACTTTTGGTGTGAAGTGCCACATGTTTTGCAATTCTTTCTTTTCCTTTAACAATGGTCTTCATCTACTAATCTCAAAATTTAGAGGGGGGGAGAAAAGAAAAAAACTACAGTTCTAGCTTTTGAACACTATTTAATATTAGAGTTAGTTCAAATACTGTGAGCCATCTGGAACATTATGGCTCTGTCCTGACTGCCAGAAATGGGCTTCTTTTGTTTATTCACTAGTAGAGACAGTTTCTAGTCTACAGAGGGTCTTTAGTCTTATCACAAAACAAACCAGATAGCCAGCCATAAGCAGATGAGTACAATGAGCCCTGTCCTTAAATACGTCATAGAAACAGCTTGCTTCCCTTGGGATTTCACAGTAGGTAGTTCATCTACCACAGGTAGACAAAGCCTCAAATCACATTACTGCTGGTGTTGCAATTGGTTTGTCCCTTTCTTTTATTTTTCTGCAAAGGCAAAGCCCAGTACTGGGGAACATGCTATTTCTAATGAATTTTCTGGAGAAAAAATAGACTCTGTATAGAAAGAAAAAAGGTATCTTCATGCATATGTATTTCAGCATAAAAATCTGTGGTGCAACCAAGGACTTCTGTATTAGCTCTCAAGAAGCAAGCATGTAACTATATGCTAATATAATACATGATGCAAACACCTTTGTGTATGTGGGATGGGTGTAATGCCTTTGTTACTCAACTTTAAAGCAAAAGTAAGAACAACAAACCCCACAGCTTGTTAATTTACTACTTCTTTCATCATTAGAAAACAAGCATAGAAGAAAAGTCTCTCTCTTAAAAAAAAAAAAAAAAGCTACTCACCAAAGAAACAAAAGACACATTTGAGACAGAACCTCCTTGGTAGCCTTGGCTAGACACAAATGGAGCTGCCTTGTTTTACAAAGCGAGCTGACATGTGTTTGACTGAGACAAGCCTGTCCTGCCCCAGTGTGTCCTCACGCTTGCAGTGTAACCAGCAGCTAGCAGCATCCTCAAGGGCAGATCCGATAGCTGTCTGAGCCCAGAGCGAGTCTGTCTCAGCACTAGAAAAGAAATCATGCCATTTTAAAGCAGATGTATGCTCTTACTGTTTGCTCGTAAAGCAATAAAATAACTTGCTCTTGCCTAATTGATCTCAACTGTTAAGAGTAAAAACATTTGCTTTAGACATGGTCTTTATTGTCAAGCTACTTTATCTCCTTTATCTCCCCCCTTCTTTTTAGAGGCTCTAAGAACATTGCTTTAGCATTATTTTCACACTGTGGGGAAGGTTCTGCTGGGAAAGGTAGGAGGAAAGGACTAAACAAAGCCAAAAATCAAACAACTCCTTTTTCCTTTACTCCTGTCCAGTAACAACCATACAGTAAATCTCTGTACATTTATTTCTTTTTCTCTTTATTCCTCACAACTTTTTAAGTAGAAATTTAATAAATTACTAGATCTAAAGAATTGTGATGTTCTATTGAATTTTAAACTTGCATCCACAGGATAGAAGAGAAGCAGTCCGATGGATTTCTGCCCCAAACCAGAAAAAGGTTAACAGTTACAACCTTATCGGCTTTTTTCTCTCTCACTAGATTAGCAGAGGTTACATCTTGCACTTCTTAGGTATGGCTTCTCCTGTCCTGATGAACTACTGTGTGTTCAATTCAAAAGCCATCTACAAAGTGAGATGGCATCAGCATCCCAGAAGTATACCTTTGATCATTTTTTGACATCACCTGGCCACGGCATTTAAGGAGCTTATTTTTGCCAATTAAATTATGAAAGTCTTAGGGAAATTTGCTTTAAAGTGTTTGAGAAAAGCATCTGTAAAAACCAAACCAACTAGCAACAACTTCTTTGCACCAGACTGCCAGCAGCTGAGCACCAGGGCAGGAGTGCCACCAAGAGAAGGCAGATGTGCGCTCTGCTGCGGCTCCCCAGTTTGGGAACTTGCTCTCCCCACCCCCTCCAAACTAGTTCTACTTTATTGACTTTCAGGACACACTAAAAGGCCCATTTGTTTCCTCTAGCCGTGAGAAGACTGGGAGGACCCTGGTGAGAGATCATAAAGTCGGCTCCATTCTCAGTTACAACAGTAGTGATTTGTATGTTAATAATAGGAAAACCGAGGGAGAGGAGTCTCCAGAGAAGTCTGTATGCAAAACTATTCCCAAAGCGTGTCAGAAACAAAGCCACACACTTAATTTCTAAACATTTAGTTGGGAAGAAAGATATCCACACTGGTGCCTAAAGAAAGAGAGAGGTACATTTTCAGAGGTGCATAGCACATTAAACAAACAAACAAACAAAAAACCATTAGCCCAGCTGTCATTTGTATAGAACATATATACATATATACACATACACACTATTTTGGATTTGACCAGGTAGGAAGATAAAACAATACCAATAATTGAACTAATTTAGTATGTGTGCCCAATTTAAGAGTACCAGAGGTCTGCATTTACCTACACAAAGTTTTCCTGTGCTCCACCCTTTTTAAATGGGGCAACAAGACTCAGTTTCAGTATTTCAGTCGAATTAGAGCTCTTTTATCCACTAGGTGATGAACATGGATGGAATTAACTAAGTGGGAAGGAGGAAGATGAAGTGGGGCATTCTATTTAAAAACATTTCTCTGTATCTGTCTGAACACGAGAAATTGTGCATGATGAGTCCAGTTGGTGAAAACTCCTGCTAATGTTCTAGCTATAAATGGGCAGGACCCTAAAAATTTTGGTGAGGAAAAAAAAAAAAAAAAAAAGAAAGAATTTGTAACTGTACCATTACTGAAGGAGCAGATAAAAACCAGGCGGTGACAGAGTACAGCGACTTCAGCAGCTCACCCTGGAAGCGGGCGAGCTCATAGGCATCATGGTAGGCAACCTAACACCCAACTTGGAACCACAGGCAAATTAACGTACGAGATCCCTGCACCTCCATGCCTTAAAAAAGTAGCATAAAGTAAGATTTAAAAAGCAACTGTATTGATGAGAGAACCCAAGGAAAGTGAAAGTGCAAGAAAGAAAGGTATGTGATCAACAGCAAAATAAATTTTGCTTTTTGAAAACAAAGATTTTCAGAAACTAAATTGTATACGTTAATTTTGTTTTTCCAGAGTCCTTGGGGTTTGCTATTTTAAATACGCTTATTAGCTGGTATGTAGTTGAGAAAATCAGGCACATATTAGGCTCTAGAGAAAGAACAGAATGAGAGGTAATTGCTGCAAACTTTCCTCATGGATGAAGGCCCAATAAAGACCCTCCCTCAAGGAGACACATCAGTGAGAGTCTAAGATAAAAGGTGTGCTAGTAAGATAGGGACAGACACTTGTTCTGCCTGAAAAAAATGGCTATAACGATTTGCAAAGCCAGCTGCAAAGCCTTATTCTTGCAGTAGAAAGTCCTTTTTCAGTTAAATCAGAATACAAAAATATCTCATTTAACAATACTGTTCCTCTAGTGGTCTTCTGTTTAGATATGAGTGCAGATTATCTCTCCTGTTGGAATTAGTCAGAGCTATAATGACAGTATCAAAATTTATCTTCAGGAGATGACGGCTGAACTTATCAAGCAACCACCAGCCAAGAGTTCCTTACTTAGAGTAGATAAGTTCCGCTCCTCCAAACTGCATATTTTATAATCTGCTTATACAGCAGCTCATCCATACAGCTGTCCCTTCATTTTAAATCCACCTGCTGTTTTAGCTGCTTCTCGTGTTGATAGCCAATGTGCAATAAAGTGCTGAACTGGGTCTTTAGGACAAAGAAGGGTGAAAAATACACAAGCTCACACTATTCCGAAATTAAAGGTAAAGAAAGCTGTTTGCTTTTCTACTTAACTAAATGCTCTTACTTCATACACGTTCAGAAACCCCGGGACAGGAACAGAGAGGCAAATTATTGTAGTAGATGCATGATGCAATGCACGGCATAATGTAACTTAAACTGCATTACATGTATAATGTTGCTAGACTCATCTCAGCCTGGCAAACGTCTCCCCGTTAACAGGCGCCGCTGGTACCCAGCTGGGCACAAAGGTCAGGCTGAGAACATCCCATTGTAGGATCCATTGTTTTCCTTTGAACTGTGCCTTGTCTGTCAAATTAGTCACTGAAAGAAATGAAACAGTTACTGGGTTAAATGACTGCTTCCCCTGGCTATTAGACAAAATGTATTACATCTCCAGGCATGTGATCAAATGATTGAGAGTTTGACCTAAATTTACTTACTGTGCTAAACAACCAAAGGAACAAAAGGAATTACGCCTCACTGCCTACTGTCAGCCTCAAAGAATATCTTTCAGCCCGTAACTGCAGATGAAAGGTAGTTCTGTAGTTTTCTGTGCCTGCTTGTTGGAGCAATTGCAGTTCAGGTGACAAAAGACATTTCAGGGAGTGGTGCTTCTTTGTTTGCATGTTTGTTTCCTCCTTGATGCTTTATCTCAATTGTTTTTGCACTTTTGGGACCCTAAAGTTATATGCTTTAGAGGTGCCTTGACTCCTGCATAGCTAAGCTTATATGGCATTTCCACTTAAGACAGATGCACTTTGAATCCTTGCAAAAATATCAACCAAAAAACAGTCATAAAAGTCTCAAAACAGCAGAAGTACAAACAGATCACAGTCTCACACATTTGATAAGTCAGACTGAAAACACATGCACTTTTTAGAAACAATCTTTCATTATGGGGAGGGGGCATTCTGCAAATTTCATAGATCCCCTTCATTTCTCAAGCACCTGCTAGAAGCTATTAACATGCAGCCATTGGAAAACAGGTTGAGTTCTTTTATCATGATGCCATTTAAAAGAAAGGTGGCAAAACAATCAATTCACGCTTAACAAGACTAGATATTTCCACTCTAAATTCAAATGTTTGGTGCAACCAACTCCCTTTCATTGTTTTCTAAATAGATTTTCATATTCTGGTAAGAATAGATTTTCAGTCCGTAACACCCCTGAATGTGTGGCTCATGACCATTTTGGGAAGCAGCAGGGAATGAGAAATATAGCTCAGAGAGCGATCTATACCAACAAAAGAGTACTTATGTGCAAAGCAGAAAACGTACGTGTGTGTCTCCATTCAGTCTCCTTCAGCTCAAAGTAACCTGCAGTTTTACAGGGAAAAACTGAGAGGACTGTGAAAGCACAGCGAGTAACAAACCTAGATGCAACAGCTCAGAGAAGTGCAAGGACTGGTATGATCAGGAGCTGCCTCCACCAAAAGCAGCACCTGGTTCCAGTCTGTGAGATCGAAGGGTCTGGCCCATTTTAAGAGAAGCACTGGTAGCGTGCTATGGGCAAAGACTGTCCAAAAGAGAGATCGCCACAAGGCTAAAGGCTTTACCAGGAGACACTACAAGCAGAACAGAAAAAAAGAGCAAGAAAACAGCCGTACTGCTTACGAACACAACGCCCGCACTGACACACCTGGATAACCGCGTACACAAACACAACGCTCGTGAGCATTAAGTCACTATGCTTGCAAAAGTCATTTTGCACATGAAGTTTTTCCCGAGCATGGCTTTGCTGTTTAAAGTTTGGTCTGTTACAGCTTCGCAATTTACTAGTTGCATCCACTGTTGAAGGTGTTTTAACTTGATAGAAATACAAAATAAATTTTATACACATTCCTGCCTGCACCTACTCAACATCAACCTTCTCTCAGCTCCAGCCTCAACTACTCTCACCATGCTCAATGAGTTACAAAAAAAATTATTCTTGATTACCCCTATAACCACTTCTCTTAAAAAAAATAAAAATAAAAAAAAATAAAATAAAAGCTATCCAGAGCTTGGCATCAGCTCTTAAAAAATCATGGGATTTTATTATTATTATTTTAGATTTTCTTTGCTTTTCTGTGACATACCTTTTTACAAATATAAATGTCTTCCCCCCCCCAAGATGTAAAAAGAAAGGATTGAGGAAAGAACATGGTTATTCCAAATCCCAGGCATAGCCCAGCCTTATTTCACAAATAGATCAAGCAACAGGGCATTCAACAAAAGGAAGGGTGAGGGGAAGAGGCACATGTCCTGACACACTGACAGTATGTTGACAAACTTCTCTCAGCATCAAAAGGGTTCCTTCTTTTTGCAATTCAGTTAAAGCTCTTGCTCAAGGCTTTTGAACAAACAGGCCAGTGGCAGTCCCTCAGGGATTAATTTTCAGAAGAATGATAGGCCCCCAAAAGCACTTGTTACACATAAACATTTACTTCTGCGAGTCAAACCAGTCGTGCCCCACTCTCCCCAGCACACATGCTTCCAGATTCTGGAGATGATGAGCGTTGGAGTCAAGGTTTTAAAGGTATTTTGAATATACCTCTGGTGGCTCGAAAATGTCTTAATCAAATCTTTTCCTTTCTAGAGAACAACATGATGCAGTGAACATGTATCTGATGTTTCAGATTATTAAACCTGGATAATAATTCCTTGCTGCTGGCACAGTTTAAGTTCTCTCCACCTGCCCAAGCCCCACATTTCCCCTCCACCGCATCGTGCAAATCCATGCTCTTCATATACCAAATAAAGAACTGCAATCAGAGACAAGGGAGCTGACAGTGACAAACTTCAGGCTATACAAAAGATCTCCTTACAAGCTATGCCAAGCAGTATTACAAGCAAAGCCAGCGATCTGAATGAGCAGCCCTATAGTGCTCACTGCCTGTGCTATACTCCTACCTTCAGCAAAAAATCCTTCAGGGCAGCAAGAACAGCAGTAAACCTGTCATCAACAGCCACAGTACTGTCACATCAGCAGCTCTCCCATGTCAGCTACAATCTTTAACTCAGCTGTTTGCCTCTTTGGGGAGAGCTTTCCCTGGCTGTCAGGAAATAGAACATGTACATTGGTCCTTCATAAGCATATACAAGTGCTCCAGGGCACAAATAAACACAAGTCTTATTCTTTGGGAAATCATGTTGATTTTCAAAAAGAAGCCAAAAGATGCCTCTGTGAATAGTCCTATACATGAACTGGCATGGTAAAGCTTACATGTAAATCTGTCACATAAAATAAGCCACTGTCACTCGTTTCCTTTCCATACACCAGAACTGGAAAACAGATTGTTTTTACCACATGCTCGATACAGAACTGTGTTTCCAAAACACATAGCCGGAGTCCTGGAATCACAGTCAAACTGGCTAAAGCCCTAGAAACCTACCGATCACTACCTTGGGCACTGGTGTCTAGAAGCACAAAAAAAGATCTCTCCCTTCACGTCTCATCATCCTTTGTGGCCCTGACAACAACTACCACAACTAGGGGAACGGATCTGTTCAACAACCCAAGGTGCTATCCATTAGGTAACAGCTCATTTTAAAGCATCTGAAGAGACAAAAACTTCATAAAAGTAACTTTTTGGTACTGCCAAAACCTTTACACCACAGTCAGCCGAGCTGTTGCGGTGGCAAACTAATGGCATTTTGCCACTGAAATTCCTGCAGCTTATTCCACTCTGGAGTGGAGCTCTGGCCGCTTGAAATACAGCTGCTAAGCCACATCACACGGAATGGAGCACAGAAGTAACAGCACTATCGGAAATGTACTTGGTAGTGCGGTTCAGAGGCAGAGGAAACCAGAGTGTAAACCTCTGCAAGTTACAGCGCTCTGTAGTACTGAAGTCTGTAGGAAATTATTTCAGAGTGTATGTTGGAAGGCTTGATTACCAAAGTACACTCAGAAATCCAGGTTAATCTAATGGAATACTTAAACCGTTAAATCCTTTTAGGGGCTCTCTCATTCAGAAATATGGGGGATTTAATGTTGTTCAACTTGAATTCATTTTCAAGATCCACTGCTTGGAAGGGCAGGCTTCTCACCAGCTACACACCCCTTCCTTACAATTCTTTACGTAGCAAACCCAAGAGGAGCCAAGGTGTGACAGACTACCATAGCGCTGCATACCTGAATGTAAAGCACTTAATTAACAACAGATACAAACAAATGCTGCTGTTCATCTCCCGAAAAGCAGAGGCACGTGTGTGCTCCCCACCATGCGTGCTGGCTTCCATAGCCTAGCCAACCAAAATCAAAGCCTCAGTCCTCACAACAATCGATGATCTAAACCCAGCACACCTCTAAGATTGCCCTGGGCAATGCATGGCAGACTAGGAAGCCAAAGAGCTTCCTCCCAAAAGCGGCTCATCTGCGCAGGAGACAGAAGTACAGACGAGCTAGCCAAGTCTCTGGAGATAGCTTCTCCTGGGTAGCAAAGTTTATGACAAGCCCAGGGACCTAATGGCAACAGACTAAGACAATGCTTAAAGGCACGTACGTGCCAAGCGAGACACTCCGCTCCTGCCTGCGGGAAGGGCAACGAAAGAAGATGAAGGCTGTAAGGGAACACGCTGTGTTAAGGTATGAGTGATTAATGCAGACCCTATAGTGAGTGGATTCACTTAAAAGGGCTTTGTCCGACCAGCCATGGTAGCTGGCTGATTTATTTCAGCTATCTCAGCAGAAGAGGCTTATGTAATAAAAGAGACCAGAAGTAAACCTGAAAGATGGTTATTCAGGGCCTTGTAAGAGAAATACTAACTTGATACTGGGGGAGTCAGAATGTGAAGCTGAAGAAGATGCAGTTAGACAGAGGTAAACTAAGCTGTATAAAAGGTGAGCTTCCACAATTCAGAAAAGATACCTTTGCATATCCAGTGCCGACGAAAGCCTTGTTTGGACTGTGGAGTAAGCATCACAAGCTCTACAACAAAGCCGGGCTGCCAGCCGCACATCGGACATGTGTATACTGAGGTACATCTTCACTAGTGTGACAAAACATCTGTACACTACATGTGCAAATAAATGAAACACTGTAATTCACCAATACGGTATATATTCAGTATGGCATGTCAAGCATTAAATGTTTTTAAGAGGGGTTGAGCTCTGCCTGTTCCTTAAATTAAAGGTACTTTTAAACCATTTATTTTGCAAAGCTTTAGTAGTGATGATTTGGACAGACAACAGAAAACCATATAAAGGCCCAGAACGAATGATGTTAGCAGGAAAGCTGTCTTCAATCATATCAGTCCTGCAAAAATGCAACAAGTCTTTGGGGAAGTGCTCCTCATTAGGTTCAAGCGGCTTTATTTCATTTTGGTTAAATGTGCGAAAAGGAACCTTTACATCTCTGTTCTTCCCCAACACTATTTGCAGAAACCTCCTCTCGTGATAACATAAAACCAGAACTCAGTCTAGATTTGTACCATAAGATTCCCACATCTGTCTGCAAGTACAAGATCCAACTAAAACACATCTGAAAGAAAGTTTAAAATTCAAGCATCATTTTTAAACAAGGATTTCAACTCTGCTCCCTATTTTGTGTCACAAACTCCTCCAAATACAGTGCATGGTGCTTAGACAACTAGCCACCTTATTTCTGAGCCATCTCACCTAGAACTGAATTATTTTTTGCCAAGACAGCCTGAAGTTCTTGGATCCAGCTAAAAAAACACATTTACTATAGCCTGCCTCTTCCACAATATGTAAGTTAACTCATGAATGAACTCAGTGGTGCTAGCAGCAGGTGTTCTGGGAGAAAATTAAAAGTTTAGGAGGAAATCCCCTGCTGTCCTTTGTATTCTTAAAGTCTCACTGGAGCATACTTCTGTAACAACTTCCAATTGTACAATCTGAACAATATATCATGCTATCTGTTAGCTTTACACATATTTCAAGACTGAGAACAAACAGTTGTCACAATGGGCAACTTTAGATAAGTGTCTGTCAAGTCTTCTTGCCTCCTCCCATGATCACACTTGAGACAATGAGTTTTGCTTAGATGAAAATCTCTATTTTGAATCCCCCTACAAAGCAATTCTCCACACACCCTCACCTCCCTTTCTCTTTTGTAAGAGAAAACAAAAATCTAAATGAGAATCTTCTGGTCATCTTCAGATTTTTTTCAAGTTTCTCTCTGCACACTGAAACATCTCAATGTACCAGACAGGAATTTATGAAACGGTTCTGTTGGGCCAAAATAGGGCATTTTTGTTAAAAATAATTGCAATGAAAAATTCTTTCAGCTCTACATACAGAAAAGTTGTAGGAAATAGTTGATGCATGCCTGAAAAGCAGCTATATGAGGATCTGCAAGAAAGTCTTTCCTGCTTTTTTGAAGTATGAACAGAACTCTGAACTTACAGGAATTCTTTCTTTAAAGATATTCACCATGCCAAAGCTCTGCATCTGGAGTTCTTCAACAACTAAAATAAAAATCAGCATTTTCAATGCAAAGAGTACTGTAAAGATACTATAGGTCAAATACCGGGTTACCTACTGCGAGAAACAGTCACCTGAGTTTATATTATATTAAAAGTTTTTGAAAGCTGACAAAACTGAAGATTCTACTAAAGCAGATTAGAAACAGGACTAGAATCCAAGACAAAATGATCTAAGCATTAAAGTAGTTATGTTGTTTTTTTGTGTTTCTCTCTCTCTTTTTTTTTTTTGTTTTTGTTTTTTAATTGTGAACTATGAGTCTATAATCCTTAGAGTAAGCCGTTTCTTTGGTGGGAAAAAATTCAGATGATAGCTTGTATCTCATTGCATGCCAACTTTTAGCCTCTTATGGTACAAACTGGATCAAGTAAAAATGCCTTCTTCTATTTATCTGTCAACAACTCATCACTGCTTTTATTTTCAGTCTCTTGATTTCATTTGGCATAGATATTTTGATTTGTACAAAAATACAGCTTATATTGATCCAAGATGTTCACATCTGTAACATGATATTAATAGGATTAGGCCAAAATGGACAATATTTAGAAAATATAGCAATCTAAAAAATTCCTTCTGGTACCAAGTAAAAATATGAAGCCCGAAACATTTAGTTTTGTGATGTGAAAATATTTTTAAACATTTAATCATGGACAGACCACGATAAGAAACAGTGAGAGACATGAGCTTTGTTTCAAAATATAATTCTTCAATAAAAAGAAAGCTAAATAGTTATCTGCACTCATCCTTAACGTGCAATTCCACAGACACAGACATTTGCTAATGCACCTATCAAGGAATTCAAAGTCAATTTTGTGAAAGGAAGCAAACTGACAGATCTGGAAAACAAGGTATTCAACCACAGAATAGATGTACAGAAGGAACAAAATCAGTATAGGCTCTCACACGCTTCACTGGGGGTGTGAAAAAAGCCCTTATGTATATACAGTGGCAGTTCCGATTCTCATACACTTTTATTGGTTTTGCATCCTGTCAGGAAAGTGAGCGAGACTGCCCAATTATCTCCTTCTATGTTGTGGAAACATACAATGCCTTATATAATGCTATCAACATGCAGCAAACAGCACACAACTTCGGTATACTAAAACACTGATCCAGTTCATGGTCTTTGAAGTTCTAAGATTTGAAAGGGAGAAGAAAACAGGACCGTTATCTTTCTCAACTCCAAATAACCTTCCGATCGAGGTAAGTCACTACAAACTATCACTGCAATCCTCACCTGACAAAATCGTCTCTTGAAGACAGTGGCCACAGGATGACAGTACTGGAGCCTGTTAACTATTAATCGGTAGCGTTCGTAGCTCTGCATAACCAAGAGACATGCTGGAAAAAAGGTGAAGACCTGTCTAGTACTAATCAGCCCAACACCCAAGAAACCAAGAGGGTTACGCTGTTGGTTTGTCACCACTAGACATGCAGACCTTCCTTGGATTATTGATCAGAAACACTTTTATATTTGAAGAGTCGCATACATTCTTTACCTTCATGGAAATAAAATAAAAAAGTAAATTCATCACATACAAACTCCTTCTCTCTTTCCTAAACAAAACCAAAAAAGCTGGAGCAGAAAACTTTTCTTAACAAAAAACCTTAACCTAGCCAATTTCTCTGATTTCCAGTTCTCAGCTCCAGTAGTCCAATAGAAAGGAAATTGAGTCTTTGACCCCAAAAGCCAGATTCTTAATTAGTCCAAACCTCAGAGTTCCAAATTCATCAAACGTGAATCACTGCTTTCTACTACTGAAGGAAATTTAGTATATGTCATCGGCGCAGCATCCCTTCCGACAAATGAAGGGAGAACAAAGGGAAAGTGGATTTTGACTAAGGTTCTGCACTATCATTTTTTGCTCATAGTTAGTCTTCAGAAGTAGAAACATTAGCATTGACTGACATAATCAACACCTAGTCAGGTTTTTCTGCTGCAAGATGAATTAGGCTGCTTTGATATACTCTTCCCACACAAAGCTGCATATTTCCTTTTTGCTTGATGGAGAAATTAGAATTGGCTAACATTAGGCACTTAAATGACAATTAACTTCAGCAATGTTAAGAATGCCTCCATTCAGGTATTCGTATTATTGAGATTGAAGGCTTTTTTGTGGCATAATTGTTGCTGTTCCAGATACATTATAACTAAAAAAAAAAAAAAAGAAATGTTTTCTATTCTCTCTTCCTTGTTCTTAAAGGACTCACTGAAGCAAAATTTCAGTGAAAGATTAATGCAACTCTGGAGGAGATAAGTTTCTAACAAACAGGAAAATTTGAGTGTTAATTATCAGCATGAATTGAAATAATGTTCCTCCTTCAGAGGTTTCTATTCTGAGCTTTCAGTCTAAAAGGGGGAAACTTGCCTTTCATTTTATCTTATATATTATACTAATTAATTTACATTAAACGAAGCGGGAGATGGTATTTCCACCACCTTCCCTCTGCTTGTTTTAGGTCTCCTTGCACAGATTTTAATTCAGAGCCAGGTACTTTGGGAAACATTTGGCAGGGAAGGTATGATTTGGCTTAGAGGTAGGGACTTTGTTTTGCTGTGATTTGGGACTGATTCAGTAGCACACTTCAATTATGATTCTTTGAATATCTACCTAAAAAGTGGAAAATGCTCAAGACTGGTAAGAAGAGAGCTCTCCAAAACAACAGGCAAGTAGAAATGCATACATCATATTTACAAAAAGAAGAACCATTTTAGGTTTCATAGTTCCTCACCCTGCAAAAGCAGAACAGTCTTCTAATTGTCCTTTCTGGAGCTTTAGCTTTGGCAACTTTTTTTTTAAATCACAAATGAGGGAATGCTATACTATGAATAAATAGAAAAGCAAGGATGCCTTAACCTGCAAACCTTTCTGTGATGTGAATACCACAATTATTGTGCACCTCCCTTCCCTCCCCCACCCTTCAGACCGCTGCCTGTAACTGTATTCCACGGCCAAAACTTTTCCTTCGCCTTAGGAGCTCATTTGCTAGTCTAGTTTTACTTCCTCCCTCTTTCAGGTGCTTAGTTTTCTGTTTATCTTTTTTAATAGACATATAAAATGTATTTTATATTCTCTATATAGCAATATATAAGATACATATTACGTATTTTTACTTAATTAAATTTATATATTCCTGTATTCTCTGTCTCTCTCAGAAGAATAGCTACCTGTTGGAACATTAAGCAGTGGCTGCACAGGCCTGAGACTCACAGCTGAACTTTATAAGAGGAATGCAAGCGAGCAATTATCACACTATAACCACATCCTGATGAATGTTACCACTTCAGGGTATGCAAAACAATGTATTTTAAAGGCAATCTACACAGAAAAAGACCAGAAAAGAAACCTATTTCAAGTAATAATGATAATAATAAATAATAATAATAAAGCCAGCTCAAAACAGTCTTAATCATCTTGAACTTCCTTATACATCATCACGGAATGAAGAAAAGCACAATTCTTATGTAAGACCCCACTAAAAATAAGTTATCCCAATACTGATCTTCACTGTACTGTAACTTTTTATGCCAAGGTTTACCAAAGAACTAATCCTCACACGCTCTCTCTCTCACCCCAGTAATTTCAGAATCAAGCGGCTAATTTCTTCAATGATTGCGCTTTTCATCACACATTATGATATCAGGTAGTTATGCTGAGGGAGACTATCCACACCTCAACAGAGAGAAAGACTGTAGCCTGTGTTCCAGCCTTAGTAGACACTAGAAAATGGGTGCATAGCAGAGGTGTTGCAATTGTCCTATCCAAAAGAAAAGCTTCAGCTGAATCTCACACCTTCATAGACACCAAAAGCTCCAGCTACTCAGCATAAATCCCCAGGAAACCAGGGTTTATTTGTTCTGCTGCTTGTGGATTGACTTGATTGAGAACTGCTTTCATTGTTTTTACAAAGGAAGTTCAACTAACTTATACACCTGATTAGCTGATCTAATCAACTGATTTAGCTCATCCGAATTCCTTTTCCTCACCTTTCCCTGCTGTAGCATTTATCTGTGCTTTGAAGACATAGGCAGCAGTCATCGCATCTGCAGGACAAGAGGGACAGGAACAATTCCTCCTATGGAACACTTATGAAACATTCCTCAAAACCATCTGCCCATCGTAACATAAAAGTTTATAGAAAAAAAAATTACCATTTAAGCATGAGGCAATCATGATAGTGCATAAGGTGACAACTGATAGCCCCCTTCAGGTTATCTTCTGCCAGATGTCTCAGCTAGCAGATTTGAGTGGTGAAACGTGCAAATCTCTCTTAAGTACATTCAGTGGTCACAGGCATTTTTACCGTGCTTTGGTATTTCATTACTAACATCGGTACAACTAAACAAACATGAAATATTTTCAGAATGGAAAGAAAAATTTACAACAGCTAAGGTACCCGCTTGTCAACCACACTATTCTAATTTTGGCAACCAGAGAATAAGTTTTCTAAGAAATTATCTATTGGCCTGCTTGATAACTAAGTTTAACAGTAGAGCTGGATCACCCCCCGCTCCAAAAAGACAAACAGCTGCATGAAGGTGCGAGTCTGTATGCCTTACGCAGGCACTGGGAAGTTTGTCAGTGTGTTGAGTGGAAAACCAGAGTTATTCTTTGGGTAAATGAAAGCTTTCAATACTGATGTGCAGTTGTGTAAAAGACCAACAGTGAATTCATAATTAAGTGAATAGGTTGTTTCTCACCTCTTCCTTCCACCTGCTTCATATAAGAGCAAGAGTAAGCCATGTGTTGAGCTTGGTTTGGTTTTAGAACAGCTTTGATGACTCATGTAATATTCAGCTCAAATTTGCACCACAGAGTCTCTTATCTGGTTTTGTTGAACTAAAAATTGAACATAGTATTAGCAAATAGTAATTTGTCATCTCTTCTATCAAACACCTAAAAAGGTTTTCTTGGGATTTACTTCTTCATCGTGGCTACAATCAAGCTGCAGCAGAAGCCCACTCGTGGAGGTTTTTTCTTAGATTCATTTGTGTGTATTTTTGAGAAAGTTTATCTTAAAGCTAGGATATGAATTAAAGCTGCTCTACCAGGTTTGACAAGAAGGAAACATTAATCTACTGTATACCCTAAGTGTACAATACCTGTAGGCAATCAACAAAGTTCAGAAGCATAATTTATCAAAATTGGTGAAAAGAACACAAACACTGATTAATTTTAAGGTCAGCTGGTCACTTTTTAACTTGCAAGCACCTAGTTTTGCAACCCTCTCTGTGCTAGCAGACATACCAAACAATGTCGAAGTTTTTGTGGAGAAACTGAGAAACACAGTTACCTCAATAAGCAACCTGAATGCCATATCTTATGGATTTCTCATTAAAAAAAAAAAAGGGGGGGGTAGGGGGTGGGAACATGACATAAAATATTACTAAAAGTATATGTCCTCCAGTTATGGATGTGCAGCTGCAGGTTCCTTCAAGTTCCATTTGGGAGCTCATTTAGGGGTAGGGGAATTAACAATGTACAGCTATGAGACATTTTCTCTTGAAATAACAACTCTAATTGTCATGCTCACTAAAAATATATTAATTGACAATTTCCAGTATAAATTTTAATATTTCCAAAGGGAAAGACTGAAAAGATAGACAAGACTCTACACAGACTAAGGACAAGGAGGCATTTAATAGCTGTCATAGTTTCAACTAATATTAGACTACATTTAACTCATACATTGATCAAATATTTTCTTCTTTCTGCTTCCTATTGTTGCATTTCCATTGTGCCATACTAAGCAATTGCAGGTAGCAATCTCTTCAGAATTAACCTGACTCTAACGAGGAGGAAAATGCAATGCAGGTGAATTGAATTGCAAGAAACACCTACTGTCCGGAAGTGACTCTGAAGTGTTTGGAAAACCTACAGAAGGAAGAAGTGCAAGCTCACCAGCCACAAGCCCCAATTCCATTCCTGCCTCAACTCCCATTAAAATGAAGAAGCACCCACAGCAGGTTACACCTTACTGCTATGATAAGTGCATATAATGACACTCATTTCACAGAGGTTCCCTCTCGTTGCTCATTCCCTTTTGTGCCACCCCCTCCACCCCCAAGCAAAACAAAGGAAGGGAGGAAAAAAAAGAAAAAAAAAAAAAATCACACGTACTGGGGATTATACCCCATTCCTCAGATCTACCTGTGGCCACCATCAAAACACATGGATCTGACCCACCACAACTGTCCTATGCTACAGATTTACATGCTCTTGTTTCTTGGAATCCTTCATGTTTTTCCTCTTTTATTTTGACATTTAAAGGCAGCCAAACAAACAACATATGTTCATCTTCAGTATCTACCTGAAATTCCCCTGGCTGCTACTGGCATGGGCATTAAGATAATAGATTTGAACATTTTACACTGCAGGAATTTCATGAACCCTGGGTTTGCAAGGATTCATTCTGCATCTTCTTCCTTTAAAAAAAAAAAAAAAAAAAAAAAAAAAAAAAGAAAGAAAGAAAAAGAAAAACATATAGGAGCTACTTGTTTTGAATTCTTCAGCTATCTCACACAGAGAGAAGTTTTCACCAGCCCAGAGCCAAAACACCCGCCCGGATTATCATGATACTGTCTGGTGATCTCACAAAGCGCTAAACCGCACTATCGCAGGATAGAATGTCCTATTCCAACACACAACGAAAACATCTACTTTTCTCTGCTGATACCAAGCCTTCCCATGGTAGGTGGTGAGCTACATGCCTTCTGAAGCTATGTTTGCCCTTATCTTTGCCTTTAGTCAAGGCATTCCTCACAGTTCCAGAAGTGAAAACAAATCTGCAAATATTTATACAGCAAGGACACAGTTCAAGTGCCACCATTCTGACTGCCTGGTTCTTCAAATATTGTTCTTCTTGTCTTTCATGTCTCTCATATTCTTTTACCCCTCCCTCCGACTTGCGCGTTTTTAATTTTAGGTTCCAGTAATTTAAGATTACTGTACCTAATAAGAAATGGTTCAGAATGTTTTCCTCCTCCCCTCCCATCAAGGAAATCAAGAAACACCCATCTTGCACACATTTCCAATTCTGTGCACTGCATGCTAATGTTAGCTGAACTATGGTGCAGAACTGCAATTTGCTACAACACTGTATATTTTAGTTATACAGAAATAAGATTGTCATTAAATAAGTCCAATTACCATACAGATGCCTACTAGTCGGGATTTTAGCCTAATTTTTTAAGGACAGGAATACCTTGTGGTATTCCAGCAGAACTACACACAGACGTATTGTGAAACTCCAGGTAACTTCTGCAACCCTTGGGCAATTTCAGTCAAACCAAACATGCCCACTATCAGGCACCAGGGAGGCCACAGGAAGAGGCATGTTACGAACAATACCATCGCAAGAGAAGCTTCAGAGTTCGCACCTTATCAGAGGGCAGAGGACTTCACCACTGACTGCAGATTGCCACTGTGAAGCCCTCTTGCTGCTCACAGAATTACTTGTGTGCCAGAGCTACAGTGGGAAGGGAAAAACAAAAGGTCAAGATCCCTCGGAGCAAAGTTTCTTTTCCCCTGGTTATATTCAGTCCTGGCTGCTGAGGGTAAGGGAAGGAAGAGCAGGAGAAAGCAAGGAACGAGGATATTAAAATCAGATGTTGAACATTAGAGTAGGTGAAACACTTTTCTGAGTAGAGTCTTACACTGGCGAATCTCCTCTGAAAGGTGGTTGGCAGCACATTGTTCTGCAGGAGTCTCCCCTCTTTCTCCCTCTCTCCACCAGCCTAAAGAGAAAGGTAGCCCCTGAAATGAAGTCGCTGAGGTTAGATGGTGTGAACATTATGGTTTACATTTGCAGAAATAACAGTTATCTGAGCTGAATCTCAGAATATAAACACGTACTTCGATGTACAGTAAACTGGCTGTGTCAACAAAAATCGGGTCCAGAGGTGAAAACATACTCAGTGGCCCTATTTTGAGCTAAAAACTTACAGATCCAAAGCCAAAGAACAGGATTTTAAAAAAGAAAAACAAGAAACTGAACTTTCTCAGGAACCCAGAATACCTCAACAACTGTCCGCTCTTTTTTTGAGCAACAAAACATCAGCTGCAAGGAAGACTCCAGAACAAAAAGGCTACAGCTTTTCCTGCAACTACTCTCCAGTGTGACTTCAAGACAACACAGCTTGCCACTGTTAGAACTAAACATGAAATAGGCAAAATACGTACCCAGCGTGTTAAAGCAATAGCTGAAGTTTGATATCAGCTTGTTTGAATTTCTGCTGGCATCTTAACATTTGAATACGTATTTGAAACTTACTTAGACATCAAATCAAAGGTGTGTACCATGAAGCAGATTTTCATGCACATCCCTCTTTTCAGCAATGATGTTTTGTCTGAATAGACTTAGATTTGAGTAATTACTTCCTTACTGCAGGAATAATCCGTCATATCCTCTTTGGAGTCATGTTTTTCCCAGCCTCAAGGAGACTAGGATAATTGGCTGTTTTTTCTGTGGAAGTCATTCCACATATCTGAGTATCCTTTTTGCTTTTCACTGCACCTGTTGTAATGTGCAATGAAGAAGTGAAAACTGGAAGAGCACTGAGGGTGCACTCAGGGTGGCACAGAGAGTTTTAAATGGGTATGATCCTCTTATCTCTGCTTCTTGGTCAAGACCAGAAACTTGGCAATCTCAGCCTGGAACTGGCTAATTCGAAAAGAACGAGCCCAAAGACAGGAAGCAATTCAGCATATTAGAGCAGCATTTTGCAAGTGCTAATTAACACAGTTAAAAAATTTTAAGAAGCAGTCTAAGCTAAGTAAAACATGTTTCATGCACATTCTTCTGGCCGTCTTTTCTCTAGTTTCCACTCTCCCAGAAAGCTGTCATAAAAGGCTCCCTCCCTGGAGTCGTGCCCTGTTTTAGCTCCACTCATTTTCCCTCCCCCAGACTGCAACACGCAGAAACAACTTCTGCAATTCCTCTTCTCTAGCTCTTATGTGCCTGGATTCTGCCCAACACTTTTATATCAAGGAAAATCCCCACTTAACTCTTTTCTTAGCCTCCACCTTCCAGACTTCTTCCTCTTGGAATGCTTTCCCTTCTGTCCTAAAATTCTCTTTGAATCTCAAAAATGAAGAATAACATGGGAGAAAGAAAATAGAATTCAATGGAGGGAAAAAAAAAAAAAAAAAAAAAAGACAGATGTATATAGTCAAAGATACAAGGCAACAATTTCTATGACCCCATGAATCAAAAATAACTAAAAAAATCCAAGGTCTATATCACATGGAGACATTCTGAAGAACATAAATCAGTCCCAAGTCATGTGGAAAAATGGGAGTTGTGCTTGAAGTAAGCTAACGAGGTCAATACTATCACTTCCTAGGCTCAGAATTCAGGACCAAAAAACAGTATCCTTAGCTGTTGGGAGTAAAGAACTTCTTAACCAAGTATTAGAGGCCATAAAAGTGCTTCTCAGATTGCACTCCTAACATACAACTTATTTTATACTAAAGGAAAAATCAATTTCAGTCAAAATTCCCAGTCAATATTTAATGGCACAAAGTGGGAACACTGAGAAATTAACAAATTTTCATCAGACATATTCTGAAGGTAAGGACAGTCTACCAGAACAGTACCTGTGAAATGGTGGCCAAAATATCTTTGCTTTAACTTTGCCACCTTAGAACCAGACTTAGAAATATGACTTCTGAAGTAGTTTTATTTTATTTCATTAGTAAGGAAACTATTGAATTGTCTCTCTTTTCCTCCTCCACATTTTTTAAATTCATCCTGCACTGCTCAATATGAAGACACATGCATACACAGCTGAAATTGAAAAGCTATGCATGTTTCCAAGCTCTGCTACAGCAACTAACTCTACAAAGCCAAAACAGAACACGGTTCATATATTGGAATTCTCTGAAAAAAATTCTCTAAATTCAATCTGTAAAACCATGCAATAGGATACACATGCTTGGGTCATACACAGAAAGAAAAAAAGAACACGTGATCCATTTACAAAACAAAAGATGATCTTGCTAAGTCAGAAACATTCTGGTGCTTTCACACAGAGGAATTTGACCCATACAATGCCATAATGATTTTGAACTTTTATGGAGACATTATCCATATGATTTTGACTTGAATGAGTCCGTTTAAAAACTCCTTAATTATTCTTAAATACTAATGTTTTGGCTGCCCCCAAAAAAATGCATCAAACTCCCCTCAGTGCGTGTTACCCAGCTGCATGTTTCTCCAGACTAATGACTCTGAGGAAGGACTTCTTGCAGAGCTGTGGGAAAGCAGCAGGTACTGCTGCCTGCAGACCACTCTGCAGCGCAGTTTGGTACCCACAGACGCACACATACACTGTTCTTCACCAGGGGCGACACATGCTTGTGACTTTTGAAAGTCCTCGTTTAACAAAGTATGGTTCAGGCCTAACTAAGGGCACCGGCTCTGCTGACCTGAGATACGTTTAAATCAGCGTTAAAGGCCCTGAAGATGCATTACGAATTCTCTCACTCGCTATTGACTGTACGTTGTTTCAACATGCTTCCCCCCCTCACACGTGCAGCTACCAAGAAGTGGGTATATTCCACATCGCACTTGCTGCAAGCTATACACACTGGGCACTGGATAATATGACCAGAAATCTTGCAGGATTTAATTTACAATCTTGCATGTTGTAAGCCCCTCAGGACAGGAAGCTCTCATGTTTTATGTATCTGCAAAACAACATGCATACCTATGGCACTGTATAAATAACAGAGGATCAGATTAAAAACATCTGTAGGCACTCTGGCTGATCTATTGTCTTGCTGCCTGCTGTCTCCTCATAATTTTTGATGGCAGACAAGCCATTTCACGCAGCAGGATTGCTAGCAGTGCTGCTAGCAACACGTTAACAAGAGACCTGACGAAGAGAGAAATTAAAAAATAATAGTAATCTGCCCTTACGGTGTGACCTCCTGACAGGTTGCCGTTCGATTTTTGTTTACATTTTGCCAAAAAAGAGGTAGGAAACGTGGATGACTCAAACAAAACAGTTTTGGAAATGTGGCAGGAGGCAGCAAGGACAACATTTCTTTGATTCAGAACTAAGACTGTTGTGATACAACTTTTCTGTGGCTGCCCAGAACTGTCAACATCTATTCATCTATTGTAAATTGCTTCTGTGAGAGCAAAAATAATGTATGTCCGCAACATGGTGATAGTCACAGAAGATATAAAGAGATTCACACACTGTGCAAGTATTGAGTATAGAAATAATGCTAAAAGGGAGACAGACTGTTATTGATACCAAGCAGGGAACAACTACATTTCCAAGAGAGAGGCAAAGAGGAATCCTAAATTTAGAACAAAATTCAGAACTGAAGCCAAGATACTGTCACCACCAGAGCTGCATGAACATCTCACAGAAAATCCTTCAACAGTGTTAAACGCAGCTCCTTTAGGTTTAGAAGAGGGAAACAAGATCAATTCCTTTCATGTGAATCTTCTCTGTGTCCTTCAAACCACTATCTAAAAATTAAAATTGGAAACACTTCTCCCTCTGCCCAGCTACATACTTTTCTAAACTGATTATAAGCCATTCACGTTGACTCCATAGTCAAACTTTTGGCAGCTGGTCACACCGTAGGTCTGCTGAATCGAATGAGCCTTGTATGTTTTTGCAGTAACTCAGACTGCTTTCACAAAAGACAAGCATTAATTAAAGTCACTCCCTCTAATAAGAAACTTCACTTTTGCCATGAGGAATTGAGAACAGTTTGAAAGACAGAAGAAAATGCCGGAAGCGTGAAACTATATGAAAAATGTTTTCTTCAAAATGAGATGATCCAAAGTAGCCCAGTCAGATCATTTCACATGCAAGTGCTTCCCTCCACCTTTCCGTATTATATTCTCACACCTATCCATATATAATTTCGTCCATTTTGTTCTCTCTTCTCAGCAAGTGATACAGTAATAATACCTTCTACAGTTGTATTCAAAAGCATGGTGTTTTCTATTCAGCTTTTACCACTCCTTTTCAAACAAAGGCTTTTACACCTAATGAGAAAAAATGTTATGGAGCAGAACACTTCTCCCTTTACTCTTCTAGGAACAGGGGTGTGGGCACACATGAAGACGTACATATAGAACCCACACAACTTCCTCATGTAGACTACGCGAAGCAACAGCATCCTGGCTTGTATCAGGAACAGTGTGGCCAGCAGGACTAGGGCAGTGATTGTCCCCCTGTACTCGGCTCTGGTGAGGCCGCACCTCGAGTTCTGGGTTCAGTTTTGGGCCCCTCACTACAGGAAAGACATCGAGGTCCTGGAGTGTGTCCAAAGAAGGGCAACGAAGCTGGTGAGGGGTCTGGAGAACAAGTCCTACGAGGTACGGCTGAGGGAGCTGGGGTTGTTTAGCCTGGAGAAGAGGAGGCTCAGGGGCGACCTTATCGCTCTCCACAGGTACCTCAAAGGAGGCTGTAGCGAGGTGGGGATTGGTCTCTTCTCCCACGTGTCAGGTGATAGGACGAGGGGGAATGGGCTAAAGTTGCACCAGGGGAGGTTTGGGTTGGATGTTAGGAAAAAATTCTTCACTGAAAGGGTTGTGAGGCATTGGAACAGGCTGCCCAGGGAAGTGGTTGAGTCACCATCCCTGGAGGTATTCAAAAGACATTTAGATGTAGAGCTTAGTGACATGGTTTAGTGGAGGACTTGTTAGTGTTAGGTCATAGGTTGGACTAGGTGATCTTGAAGGTCTCTTTCAACCTAAATGATTCTGTACAAGAAAAAAAATTATTTACATTGATACGATTCTTTTTTTCTCCTGTCACAAGTCTGGATACCAGATACTTTCATTCGCAAAGACAGGATGCTCAGTTTGATCAGGACATTCACTTCCTAAACATCTCCCCTCAAAATTTACTTTGTCTAAAAATGAAATTAGAAAGGGATCAAATTGTAGTCCTGCCTGCTTTCCAACCAGAGGGTGCCAGTCCAGCTTGCTAGCAACAGCTTAGCAGGTGTAAGACATCTGTTGCAGCTGGCAGCATTTTATATGCTGCTGCATGACTGTAGTTATACTTAAACCCATCTTCCTCAACGTCCTCCCTGTGTCTAGGTAGGAACTGACAAGAAAAATAAGTAAGAATCTTAGATAGTATATTGCTTACTGTAAGAGATTTTTATTAAAATATGTAAACTGCAACAATAAAGCATCTTAATGATTAAAGATAGAATCAGGTTACCACTTGCACCAGTGAAAAGGATTGAGTCTCTGTCATGCTGTTCCTGCTGCTGCAGAAGCAATCAGTAACCAAAGAAGGAAGAACTAATAAAGGCAATTGAGTAGCTTTAAAAACGTCGAAATCCAAGAAAATCCTAAATTCTGATCCCACAGCACAACACAACCTTTCCAGCTACACACACTGCTGCAGCATTCACTAAAATCAGACTGTTTTTGAATTGTAGTTCATATTGGGAGTACCATATATTTGGAAGAATTGCAAGCCACTTACTCTAGGCCTACTGATCTCTACGGATTCATCCTAGATGTGCTGCTGGTTCGCTCATACACCATTTTGTTTCTTTTTCAAACCCTACAGAAAAGAAAGTTCACAATTTAGAATAAAGTTCTCAAGAATTCCAGAAACTGTTTACAAGGACAGTTCATCTGTTCTGTTATACGGCCTTATTTATAAAACACATATGAGTTTCTCTTTTGAAGACAGGAATTTAAGCAAACAAATTCTGAATTGTCCCTTTTTTACGGACTTCAAGATTTATTTCAATGAGAAGCACAAGCATATCTTTGTTCATTCAGACTGACAATAACAGAACCTTCTCTTCTGTCTTTCTTTAGAGTTCAGGGACTCCTCCTTCACTGCATGAAGTTAAAACCCTTCACATTGATTTTGAACACACGAGGAAGAAGAAGAGCAGCTGTGAAGTTCTTAGCCAAAACCAGAAACAGTTCTTACTAGACTCAGATGGTGGCAAGGGGAAACAAAATGGAACACCACCACCCCACATACACAAACCTCAACAAAGCCATTTTCTGTCAAAAGATATAGCAAAATAAAAATATTACACAAAATTGTGTCAGTTTTTCCAAAAGACTGCTTAGGAAAGAAGAGTGAAAGCATACTGGGGATAGGGGAAACTTACAGAAGAGCTGAGCATTCATTTCAACCTTTTGTTACCCCACTTATGAGTGATTTTTGTTTTGACTAAAGTTGTAATCTAAGTGAAGGTTCAAGAAAAACATTAATCGGCCATCAGCCCTTTCCCCTCCTTTAAAAGAATTTAGAGGTTTTCCATTTTCCTTCCTATTCTAAAGGGAATAAAAGTCTAAAAATCCTCTCTTAAATCAAGCTTTTCAGCTAGGGCTTCTTCTTACCAGTTGCCTACAGTTCTTTCCCAAAAAAAGGGGAGAGGAAAAAAAAAAAAAAAGAAAAGAAAAGAAATCGGGGTTTTGTATACTCTTTCAAAACTATCTTCCCTGTCCTTCCCCTATTACTCATTTAGAAAGAGCTTCTCAACTAGATTTTCAAGTGATTTAGGACAGTTAACCACATGCATTCATTCATTCACTCAGTCAATCACTAATGGAGCTACAGCCACTAAAAAAAATGCTGAAAAATCTGACTCCCCATGTCTTTTACCTTTGAAGTTCTTGATAAAGGAATCCTTTTTATTCAGAAAGGGCTTGAGGCATGGAATTCTTGCTATATCACTTCCATTTTGTCTTGGCGCTTTGCTCTTGCAAACCAGCTCTACCCTGTACTGTGGCAGTATTTTCTGTCATCTTGTCATTCTTCATGTGACTTGACATATATCATCTGCTTGCATTATTAATCCAGGAATGCAAGGCAAAAAGTTTAGCTGGTGAAAGGTTTCTGCCTTTTTCTAGACCAGTAAAAGGCCTCTGTATAAGCAGAGAAAGCAAACCAAAAAGTATCCCAAGGATGAGTTTCATTTCCCTCAGTCAAAATACATAATCATTCCCATTCAACATGAGTACAGTTTAAACATACAAAATGCCACAAAAATGCATAGAAAACTGTAACACATACTCGCTATTAGCAGTAAACGATGAAAAACATCTGTGTATGAGGATACATGACATGAAACACAAGGAGTCATGTAAACAATGCTCTCTGATTTACCCTAATACCATGGATTGCAGGATGAAGGCTTTTAGTCGGATGGCCTCTAGCAACAGCCCAGTTGCCTAGGAAGTAAGCACGTGTAAACTTTTATTGATAAAGGCATGATACAGTCTATATCATAAAAAAAGCCACCTTCTTGCACCTCTGTGTCACAAAATACGTTTCCATTCATCATTGCTTTATGCATCTGAAGTTACAAAAGCTTCGCTAGAGTTTCAGTCCTCCTTGTGCTAGTAATTTACTTGGCCCGTTTGTGTGGGTAAATTTACCTACCAACTTCCAAAACACAGAGCAAGGTAGGCACCAAAACTTTAATGAGACTCATATAAGGATTTCCTGATGAACCATGCCTACAAAAGGAGCACAATAAGCTTACAAATCTGCCTTTATTTTCATGTGATATATAAAGCATGAAGCTATCAACAATAAATCTTATGACAGAAAAAAAATGTAAACATAGCAATTGATTCAACCCATTTTACTCTCTACTTTCAGCAAAGAAAGAGGGAATCCTCTTGTGGCAGCACTTGAGGGAGACATAACGGTACTGCAAAATAAAGATGGAACAAATAAGAGCAAAAGCTCAACGCCACCCAATTCCTTCCCACTTCACAGTTAAGGAGACTGTAACTGCTCAACTGCAATTTCACCAAAGGGCAGAGACTGGCAGAGCTCTACATACTGATCATTCCTGGGATCTTTAATGGCAAATTGCCATATAAAACAACACAAACCGAAGTATCACATACTAACAAGGAAATACTGAACACGAGTAGCCAGCCTACTAGCATGAAAAATAATTGGCAAGATGAAAAGATTTTCACGTACACTGCAAGCACGCAAGAAGGAGAGGCGAGTACAACTCTCCAGGTTTACGGCTTCCTACTGGAAACACAACGCCATGATATGCGGTATCATATCACTGCACATGGTGCATCTCATGCTGTTGAATGCTACGTCTAGTCCAAATTTTGCACCTTCTAGATCCAAAAACAGCGTCGAGCCATCACCATTAAAAGTAAGGAAGATGTCCCAACTTCTGCTCTTTTCCTCCAACATTTGGATCATGGACTCTCAGGACTTTCAAGCATACTTGTTTTCTCACATATATTACCACAAAAATCCAGAGGCATTTTGAAGAATTTTTTTCTGTAAATGCTCACACAAATGTAACTTCTAAACAGTAGTTTAAGAACCCTACATCTGTTCTGCACCTTATCAGACCAGATACACATAATCAGTGATATTACTGCATGAGCCCAGGGCAAACCCTTCACAGACCAACCTATTTTTTCTCAAAGAAAAAAAAAAAAAAAAGAGCTATGTTCTATAACAGTGTCCCAAATCCCCCTGTGACAAACTACTATCCCCCAGCGTCAACCACAGGTTAATAAAGTCAGCAATAAACTACAAAACTTGCTAGTACAAAAGTTCTTTCCACAGTATTTAAGAATGTTATGTTCCTGAGGATAATTTTGGAAATTATGCATAATAAAATAGCAAAACACAAACTTGGACATACTTGTGTGAATAAGGGCTGCACATATAAAAATAACTACACAGAGTAGAAAGGATGGGAAGTGGGAAATTATATTCCACAGGAGAATGAGCATGCACACAGCAGCTGGGACAGGCTGGTATTAGGCTTTGCTTTAGTACTAAGGGTAGGGTCAAGTGAAACATAAACCAACGAGAGGGGACTCTGGACAGTATCTGAAAGCAAGTGTTAAGCCAATTACGCACAGAGCCTTAGGGTCACTTCAGCATGACAGCACAGAAAGACAAGGACAAGGGAGCAGACCATCTTCTGGGATTTGACCAATACAGAAAGCCAGATCACACCTCAGAACTACCATTCCTTCATCTGTAGTAAGAAATGTTACATTTGTAGTAACATGCAGTAACAAATATCACTCCATGACTTGCATCGTGTACTCTGCACAGTCGTGAGTTAGGAAGGAAACAGTGCAGTCTCTTCTACCTTATGTGACAAACCAGAATTCTGTATCATTCTGGACATAGTTACTGAGAGGGGCGACAATGAGTAGTTTGGAAGATCTATAAATGTCATGTTTCTTGCACACTACATCAAAAGCTGAAATGGTGGACTTAAGAAACACCCTTCACTAGCTCAGGGAGATCATTAATTCCTACTGTGACAGCAGTCCCACTCACTCACTCCCTTGTAAATAAAAGGCAGATGACCTTTGCTATTGAGTTTTGGTGTGGACATGACTCTTTACCCAAATAGTCTGACCTGCGAGGAAGGAGCTCAGAAGCCACAGCAAGAAGAAATCCACACTCAAATCACTGACCCATTCTGATCAAGAACAAGTGGATTCTCAAAACACAATACTTACAGAAAGAGTTTTAAACTCCAAATTGTGAAACTCTCTCTGCTTACGTGCTGTGCTGAAGAAAGTCAGATTTGGCACATGTTTCTCATTAACTGTACTAAAGCAGCTCAATTTCCCTAGAAATCCCCAGTTTCTCCTCTGAAACAGGGTAATCTAGAAGGCCCCTAATTTTAGCTCTTCAGTCAGAAAGGGTAGCACATGCATAAGTAGTGCTAAGTGAATGCTGCTGAAATGTCTATGATTATGTGGAACGCTAAAGCAAATTAGCTTTCTTGGCATTCACAACATCATTAAAATCTTCAGAATAATGTCTAAAAGCAAGGATTCTCATAGATATTTGTGTAATGCATCTCACACACGAAGCATTTGTATAGCCATCTTAAACATCTGTCAGTGAAGTCAAGTGCCACAGTGTTTTCTAAGAGCCCAGTCACATATCTCGTTTCAAACTGGTCATATTAACACCAGCACCACCAAAAAGAAAAAAAACACCACCACCAATATGCTGTCTACCAGACAAGTGTAAGCCAACATTTGCACATGTGCAGAATAACCCCAGAATCTGGACACAAACAGTTTTTTAAATTTGGTACCACTTCTGAACAGGAAGAAGCGAATGGGCCAAATCTATTACATAGTTTATTTAACACTCTTCATAACAAAAGTCATATTTAGAAAAGTAGTGCTGTATGCTTTCCTGATTTTCTCATTTTCAGGCAGATTAAACCACTTTTGAACTGTTTGCTTGTTTGTTGAGAACAGCTTTCAAGCTGAGGTAATTAAAGGAAACCTATCAATTTAGTATATATTTTCAAGTTAATAATGTTGACATACTGTTCAAATAAACCTCCAATTTACTACAATCTGTTTTTAGACAAGCCCTCCATTTTAACCTCCAAATGGAAGGAAAACTAAGTGACTTCCCTCATCGCACTTAATAGAGAACATATGTTCAAAGATAATACTGAAGGCTTGTTCCGAGAAGCTCCGTTCTTCCTCTGACAGAGATGCAGTGAGCTTGCACAGTAACACTGATGCGTAATGAAAGTACACGTTCCCATAAATCTCATGCACTGTAGAGGTCACTTCAGAAAAAAACAGACGCTGACTGAAGAAGCACTAGCTAAACTAACCTCATAGACATATGCACAAACAAAAGCACCTCGACAACAGGTACGAAAAAAAAGGAAAAAAAAAATTGGTGCATCTCCTGTCAGCTGGAAGGTGAGAATGAGAGCCACCTCCATCCTAAATCTTCAGGGAGGGAAGGGAGCAGTAGCAAAGGGACAGAGAAAGGATGGAAAGAAGGAAGGTGTCTCTATCGCAAGCGTCACAAAGCATGAGAAGCAGCTCTGAAATAGAATGAAATTTTAAATCTTCGCATTACAAACTCTCTAGAATAATCCCAGATGGAAATGCTACAGTAAAATCAACAGCAACTTTCATTTATTTTATAAATATTTATGTACATCATTATTTTTTTTAGCTGGTACAAAGGATGTCATTGTCACTTGCTTCTCCAGGTCTCAACTTTTTAATACACAAAAGGTTAGTTCACCAGCAAAGACCACCATATTCGCCACTGCTAAAGCCAGTCTGTTCTTTGATTTGTTCCACCATGCCTATAAACAAGCCAACATTTAAAATTGCACCTAGAAACAAATCAAAGCCACTTCATGCTACTGCACAAAATACCATGCCATCAGACCACCAAGATGGGGGCCCAGCACAATCACTAACATCCAGTTATGAAAGAAAAACAAACCTCCATCACCAGACATTATTAACACGTAGTTGCAGATTTATCTGATCTTACAAAGTCAGGCCACATCTAAGCTTTCATGTTCCACCATATCAAGCAATGACAAGAATCACTGAACAACTCCTCATCTCTCTCTGACGTGCCCCACGTCAGAGTCACTTGCCTAAAAACCAGCAGATGTAAGTAGTCAATAGCAAGAAGCAACGAATCTGCATGGCTACAAACTGGCCCCGTGAGAAACTCGGAAGCTACATGCTCTGTTGGTTCTGTGCAAATCCATCATTCATCTCAAAAGTATGCGTTCAAAGTTATGTCTTAGAGCATAGGTTTTTGTCCTTTATCTTCAGCTGCCAGCCAGCACCAATTGCACAGATATCCCAAATCCCAAAAACCTGGAACTAGGAAGGGTAAGCGAGCAGATCACGAGAGTCATAGGTTGAACAGCATAACAGTCACCTAGCCATCCTCAGCAAAACAAATTAAAAACCCACAAAGACAAGCCTGCACACAAACACTTTGCAAAGCACTGGGAATAGCCGCATTTGAATAGCTGTAATGAAGCTGTCCTTAAAACCCATAATTCTTGGGCATAAATCTACACCAACGCATAACCTGGACACTGCTTTTACCTCAAGAAAAAAAAAAAAAAATTAGCAGAAGTAGCGAGAACCTATTCTTTGGTAAGCCCTTAATACATTTCCACTTACCAGGACAAGAGGCATTAGTGCTGCAGTGGACACAAGTGCTCTCTCTGCCTTGCCAGCTCTCTCAAGACGTTCAGTCTGTGACAGAGTTGTGGTGGAGTAGCATTTAACTTTTTTAATTTGTTCACTTTTGAATAAACCAAAATCCATTGCCTTACTTATACGCATGAAAAAAAGATCCCAGGTTGCAGGTTTTTTTCTTGTTATTTGGTTTTGGTTGGTTGGTTGGGTTTATGTTGGTATTTTATGTAGAAAATATCCCAGGCAGTGTTGCATATGGTATTGACAGAAGCCTCACCTTAAAATGCTGGCAGCACTGCAGCTGGCTTTAGGAGTGACTATGGTTCACGTTTCAAAAGTAAAGGTGACAAATTCAACCTGTGGTGCCCAAGCCTACATTTAGATACCAAAGTATGGACTTAAGTGTCTAAATAAATGGTCTGATTGCCAAGAGACCTGAAGTCTTTTCTGGCCAAGGAGCTTCCTAACATGTGCACCCACAGCTAGACTTTCAATGGTTTGATTGTCAGAAGTGCTTGTGCAAACCACTTCCATTTAATGCACTGGGAGCTGCTGCGGAACAGCAGCTTATAAGCCTAAAGAGTTATCAGGGGTCTTACTCTAAATCATAGGGCACTCACTGGAAGAAGTGATTTGTTCTGCACAGCCTACCAGTGTCTGAAAATAACAGAAAAAGTGTGCGAGTTAAGTCATCCATGGGAAGTGTTTTCATTTTTTTCTTAGGTTTGGCAAGAAAAATAAATACTACTGTAGAACAAAACACAGCACTTGAGCTTTCCTTCCAAGAAAGAATTAAATTTGCAAAACAGTATCAGGAGAAACATCTTTTTACTCGATAGCTAAGTAAGTTGGACAGTCATACAGTCTCAAAACCTCTTTACCCAAGATCTGAACCCCTACCGCCTGCTGCTGTTCCCATGCACATCCTAAATATTTATCAACACAGAAAGAACAACAACTGGTTCATGGTTAGGGAAACCCAAGCATGGACATCACCAGAAAGGAGACACTTTAGTTATGTTTAACTTGTGTTCTAAACAGAAGAACCCAAAGTTTCTACAGCATTTTATACACAAAGCCTTGCTCCAGGCCAGATTTGGTGCCAGACGCAGATCACAACAAAGGAAATGCCTAACCAGCCCCTTGTGCAGTAATAACCAAAGCTGCAGTCTACATGAATTGTGCCTACTCAGACCAATTCCTCAGCCACATAAATCTTGATGCTGCAAGTGACAGCATGAGACAGACAAGCAATCCTGAACTCCCTCTGACTAAGCTGCTATGAAAACAGAGGCTCAAAATGAAGCATTCCACATGCTTCATTCCACATTCCTAGGTAAGCATTTTATATATCTCCCTGAAAGGTTACAACCTAAAATTTAGAAATTAGACTACAGAAATGAAAGCCTGATGAGTAACAGTTCACAAAAGCGGCTCATCTGCATATTCCAAAAGGCACTTGCAGTTTTTAAAGAGTCTTGCAATCATGGTTTGTTTTTTTTGATGCTCAGGCATATTGCAAAATAATTTAATATCTAAGGTGTTTTAGTCTGTCTCATTGCTTGGAAATCCTCACAGATCAATGCACAATGAATTGTCTGGGCTCAGAAACAAAGCTTCCAATACTGGGGTAGGGAAGAGATTAACCATAGCACCAGAATATCTGTAGAAATTTCTCCAGTCAGGATGACTTCCTAAAGAGGGAATCCGTAAGCCCCAGCTGCTTCATCAGAGACATTTCTTCAAAAATACAAAATTATGTACCAGTAAACCAGAGCCCAAAGAGTTCCACAAACATGAAATCTTGATAAATACATGAGTTAGAAGAAGAATCTTTTTAAATATTTCATAAATGGTACAATGAAAATTGCAGGTCAGTTTGAAGTAGAGTTGTCGTAAAGCACCTTAAGAAGTTATGGCTCAAATGCCGATTTAAGAGTTTTTTCCTCATCCATTTCAGAGAGATTTTTGTTTTAACAGAACTGTTTCCAGTCTGTCCCTATAAAATGGATCTGCTTGGCATTGAGAGATTTTATACAGCTCAAGGCAAACAAGGTTAGGAGCAAAAGAGAAACTTTGCCAGCTTCGGCTGCCCCTGTATGCAAGTTGAGAAGCTATTTACTGTGTTGTTCTAGTTCTGAACATTTTAAGGTTTGTAGGGATTAAAATCCTGGCAGTCAGCAATTTAGCTGCAGATATTTTATATGAGTCCTTATTTATATTCTGCCCCCAACACAAAGTAAGCAACAGAAAACACGAGGCAAGCTGTAAGCAAACAGTACTCTGGCCGCAGAGGTCACATAGAGCCGAGCACGATCTCCGTTATCAGGAGGACTCAACAAGTATTCTTTGAATCCTTGGTGCTCAGAGAGAGGTCCCAGGTCACTCTTGTTGCCAGAGTCAAATGTGCCCAGGAGCCAAGAGCTCGCTCTCTTTAGGAGCTGGTCATATACTAAACAGAGGAAGTTTCAGAGCATTCTTCAAAATACTGTTTTTACCAAATTGTATGATGCAGCTTCAGAGACTTAAGGAGCACTTTAAAGAGAGCCAAGAGTGCTGTTGTCTCACAAAGCATTCCTTCCACTGTTCTCTGGATGCCCAAATGTATCATATTTACAATCTAAACTTTAAATACATTAATAAAAGGAGAGATAAAAGATGTTTATTACTATTTATAATGTATTCATGTGTACAGCCATTTTAATTAGTTATGGCAGAATGTATTTATTTTGTACATATAAATACGTCAACACTTTAAGCAGTATAATTAAGATGTAAATTATTTTGTTCTTATTTGATACATTTTCATTCATTAAGGGAAATTAAAACAACAACAACAAAAAAAGACACCAATACAGTCCTTGAGGATCTGGGACCCAATGCTTACAGATGCCTGTTAGAGCTTACCATATTTTATAACTAGTAGCCAAAATGGAAATTTAGATATTCCAGAAGAGACAGAGTAAACCTACAGCTGATAATCAGATCTAATTTTTCAAGAAGTGCCAGTATAATGTGAAGTACATTTTTCAAATGCTGTTTACATGCTACTATTTGCCACCCATGCACCATCTTTTAGCTGACCATTAGGAAATACTTGAACATGAAAGCTTGCAGTACTCTTTTGAAAGCTGACTAATGGTGATTATTAGGAATTATCCATATTATTAATTCCAACATTTGGCAAAAAACTTCACAACATTTTCATTAAAAAAAAAAAATCAGGAATAAGTTATAAGCTTTAGGTTAGGTGACGCTATCTTACTTTGCTGCACAATAGCGAAGTGGACCCGATTCTCCCCATCCCTTCTGCACTTGCTTTTAAAGCAAAGCTGCTCCATCAGCTCAGCCACAGGCTCCTCTGACTTAGAGATCCAGCAAAACCTCACGTCCTTTTGGAACGAGTCCCTCTTGCCTTTCTCATTTTAACAGTCCCAATATAACCACAAGGTGATTCTCCACTCTAAAGCAAAGATTTGGCCCTTTGACACTTTGCATCATGCTAAGTAGGCCATTTGTCTTTAACAAGATTACCCTTTGATTACCTCTTTGGAAGGCGATAGATCAATCAATACTAATGAATTCATTCAGATGCAGGATCTAGTATCCAAATCTATGTATTCAAAATTGAATTTCACTTTTACCTTTAAGTTCTTAAATATTTTTAGTAAGCAGTCTGTGGAAATGAATAGCTTGTTAGGTGCCAATTGCTTCATTACAAAATATTAATCACCTTTATGGTTTCTTTATACCAGTGCCTCAAGTAAAACTGATTTAAAATATAGACAGCAGAATTAGAAAAGACTGATTTTCTGTAGCTTTAGCACTTGCAACTGGATTCTCCCAGGTCTCCGAAAGCACTAATCTGACAGAAATGATCAGGGCATTCATACCACTGCTGCCACCTACAGATTACCTAATAACTAATGAGGGTTGAACTGACACTACCACATTTTCCCAGTGAGAGCACTGATAGATAGGCAGGCAGGGGAGATGGATTGTATTTTCATGAAGCTCATAGAAATAGAGTATCTCAAAGACTGATCTCCCTCATCAGCTTCAGCTGAAATTAATCAGTGGGCTTGAAAGCTTTTAGGGGAGGCACAGACACCAAGAGTCTCACACTTAGTCTCGTTTCCTAAAGAAACAAGGCTTGCAACGTTTAGCTTATTATGACCTATATGCCTTGCAAATAGGTTTCATCAGATAGATTATTATAACATCATCCTGCAACATTTTTCAAATCATATTTACTTTAGGAAAAACAGAGCCTTGTCAAGTGAACCTGACCTAGCAAATCAAGAAATCTCACAGGGCCTATTCAGTAAACATAGACAACTTTTGAATTCCTTACTCTAAGGGATCAAATTCCCCTCAATAAGATTATTCACGACACTGCAAGCTGACTGTCCTACAAGTATTTGCTGTTTCCCCCTTAGCTGACAGAAACCTTACAGATTACCACTTCTTTGTTATCCCACTCACTTGCTATCCTAGGTCAAATCCTAGTCCAGGAAGGCAAACTGACCTTTTCAGATGTCTCAACCTCAAGCATCACTTAAAATAAATAAAAAGTACAGAAAACCACAAGTTGTGTGGACACACTTGTGTAGTACAAAAGCGGCATGTACCTAATTAACTGGAGTAAAATGCACCAGTCACCAGTGGTGACACTGGATTTAACAGATCTTTCTCAGGCAATGAATGCAGTTCTTCTTAAAGAGAGTAAAATATCCTTCTCTGCAGTTTCTGGTCTCAATCTTCTCTTTATAATTTGAACCCATCAGCAATTTCTTTCTACCCTAAGCCCAGATTCCTCTGGCACGTTATACCGAGAACCATTACATTCCTGTATCAGTAGTATCCTATTTCAACCTATTTCTTCCTATTTCTGAAGATGATCCACATATATTTAGCACAGTTTTAAGTGAATAAACACAAGAATCAAATACTGAGTCTGAAAAACATCCTTTTTCATTTCATTTAGGACTCTCGGTGGACCAGTCCCTTGCACCTCCCTTCTTGTTTTCCTCCTTTGAGCAGTCATTGTATTTCCCTGAGCCGTAGAAAGCTGCCTTCTCCACAAGCCAGCTTTCAGTCCTGCAGAAAGCTGTAAAGCTTGTGGGCAGCAGTGTCCAGCATCCCCAGGCATCACTCGGAGCCAGGCATTCCCACACCATCAAGCACAAGGCAGATGAGTGTCAGAGAGCCTTTTCACCGAGTTTCCCCTCCACTATTTTGAAGTGTGCGACCAGTGCTCTTTTAACACATTTCTGAAGGCTGCTTGAGAAGTCTGACATTTACTAAATTCCTGGTGCCCTGAGATTTCAATTAGTTTATTTCACTTTCTTCAACTGACAGCACCTGACCTTCTGGCTAACCCTCTTCAGAATCCCAGGTAAGCTTCACCCGGCCCCGTCCTGAAGAAGCCACTTCATGTCTTTGCCATGAAAGGAAGCTTCAGCAGTCTAGGATTCAAATTTTGTCCCATTACTGACTGTACTGTAGCCATTTATCAGTGATACATTTAACGAGGTCAGTGTAACTCAGCATAATGTACTCCTAAATATATTTAATATTGATTTCCTCCACTTCACTGGCAGAATAATGCTGGAGAGACCTCCAAAATATTAATTCATTTTCCAGGTACTTTTCTCTTCCTAAGGCTGATTCCAACAGAAAGATTAAGAAAATTTAATCTATCATCTCAAAAAATGTGTTCTATATCCAGGTGTTCTACCATTTGCCTCCTGGTATCCTCTGTCACTTTCTTCACACGATAAAACCTGGCTCGGGGCTCCTTACAGCCATTTGCTTTGGCATTAAACTCTCTGTTCAGCACTCGCCTTTCCCTTCAGGTGCTGCCAGTGAAGAGCCTACTCCTCCTCGGTGGCAGGCCAAATCAGTCCTCATCCCGTTGACCGTGAGGACACTTAAAGCTCAGAACTCCTTTCCTCGAATACTCACAGAAGTGTTTTTCCCAGGAAACCTTATCATTAGTTTCATAGTTTCTGGCTAAAACATGTCAGCTAGCATCTGTTCACAAGCCTGCACAAAACATACTCCCTATTTTATACAGATGGTATTTTATTCCTTTTATCAGCCTTTGTATAAGATTACACATTTTCATCAAGTTTCAACAAAATGTTAAAGTAAACTGACCAGTGTATTTCACCATTTCTCAGACACAACAGCAGCATAACTGGGAAGAATCTTCCCTACAAAACATCCCGATCCCTACAGACATTACAACACAACTTAAGGTTTGGTACGTTTTCTATAAGGCTACATTAAACAGTACCACAAAAAAAAAAAAAGAAAAACAGAAACAACAACAAAAAACTCATTTGCACATTTTATTTCTTTCATCCCACAAGGGAACTCCAAAACAGAAAGGGATCATTCAGAAACAGTAATACCAGCATGCAGAATTTTCTTTAAATACAATCACAAGCATTACTTATTTTTGAGTACTGAAGATAGCATTTCAAGAAGCCAGGAAATGCAGACCATACCAAATCAACAGTAATGTCAATTTTGATGTTCTTTATGCATGCTGTATTTTCGGTATCATTTGGTGTGTTAAAATAAAACATGAATTAGAAATATACAGTCAAACACAACCAAATCAGCTTTCTGAACCCTTCCCTTTTACTTTTTCCAAGCATACATCACTAATTACATGTTAAATTTTGTATCTTTAATATATACTAGGAGTTGTCTCTCCTTGTCTACTAATTCCAGTGTACTTAATTAGTCACACTGATAGAGGCTTCGCCACACAGGAAATGTGGATTGAGATCTGTTCTTAATGAGAAAGGAATAAGCTTCCAGAGCTCTGTAATAAATTGTTCTGCAAGCACACACTGCTTTTCCCCAAATGTCTATCCTTTACCTCTTCCCAGCCTCTTTTAACTGCACTCTTCTTCCATCTTATAGCTTACTCTTAAATATTTCTAAAATGATCTCCTAGTAAGAAAGCACGGTCTAATATTTCACAGGTGCACTCATGCTCTCTAGGGTAAATGTATCACCCTGTCATCACCATGGTCAACACATTCCTCACAATCACATTATCAGCTGCTTGTGTTGTTTCTGTCCTTATGGGGTGGTTGGGAACGCACAGAACTGCCGTGTGAAAGTTTTCCAGGTGCAAGGTTATAGCTTTGCATCTGTTTTTCTTCTCGTGAGAGTTTTTTCTCCAATCTTTATAGGATTTCCATGTGCTCTTATTATGTTATCACTAGCATATGAAATATACACAGCCTTTTAAAAGTGGACTTAATACTATGCAGAATGAAAGCAACATTGGATTACAAGATTAAGGTGATTTTACCAGGATTTCATTAATATAAACACTATAAATAAATTAGTCTAGTCCTATACTTCACTATGATTATGCTATCCGGCATTCTCAGCTATCCTTCACTGCCTTTTAACTTGCAGTTACTTATCTCCAGAACTCCCTTTACTTAAAACCTGAGAGCTATCTTTCTTTTAAATCAGTGTAAAAGGCAATCATCACTTAGACAAGCCTGCACATAAATTGCCAAATAATTTCTAACAACACTGGCAGTTCTAAGTTGCATTCAAAAAAAAAACGAGAGAGAGAGAAGAAAAGAAGAATGCTCGTCTCTCCAGAACTTCAGTGGCAGTTGGGTCCACATATGGACCTTTCTTTGAGATAGGAAACAAAAGATCTATTCATAACTGAACTATAAGGAAGGCGCATCTGCATTCAGATGTGCATTGCCTCATACATGTCAGACTATTTTAACTCTGGAAAACTCAAACCACACTGGAAACACTGTAATGCTCTCATGGAAAGCATGACCTTGCAAGCAGTGATTCTTATTTTCCATAGCTACATAGCTGGGTACATGAGGGTTTTTGCTTTGGCTACAAAACCGGTAAGGATTTTCACATAAATTCTGATGAATATATATTAACTTTACCATCTCGGGAGACACCATGGCCAAAAGACATCCTGTGGTCCACCCACCTAGGATACCTGTGCATGCAGATGTACAGCTCTTCTGCATCTGACTCCAGGACTGCATGTTCACTGCTAGTCCAGGAAAGTTTAACCTATCCCAAAGCACAATCCCAGCAGTAGATTAATACTATTCTAGATTACAGCGAATGAGGGAGAATGACACTGCAAGTACAGATGCAAAACAAGGCTTTTAAATCTCATTATACAGTAGGGACAGTCATCACAGAAGGTTAAGACTGAAATCTGGAAGTGTTTAGAAGAGTAAAACTGATAATAAACTAACAGCAATATATTCACATACCCCTTACTTTCAACCTGTACGCATTTCACTTGTTGCAAAGCAAAGGGATTTTTATTCCATCTGAATCTACTTTTAAAGGGTTTCTTCCCATCCATTTCTGTACTAACTGCAGATTTCCATGGTTAAATAGATAAATGGAACTTTAATGAAAAATATTACACTTTGTCACTGAAGTTTTTTTTTTTTTTTTTTTAACAGAACATCACAGTCTGTCCATTTACTTCTCCCACCTATAACGTAGTTTGTTTAAAGCTATTCTTTCTTCACTGCATAAGGTAGGTGAGTATAAAGCACTGGCCTTCTCTAGTATCTCCAAGCACTTTCATTTTGCAGAATTGATTCACATACTGCAGTTTAAAGGTGAAAATTCTGAAATCATCTTGTAAGCAGCCCAGAATTTCAGAGGGATATCAGACCAATCAAATTCTTCTGAAAAGTCAATGCATACTTCAAATTCTCTGCAGTGAATACAGTAGACACGCTTACGATTTATTTGTAGGTAGCAATCCTTGCATCTCTTGTCACTCAGCTAAACAGCACAAGCATTTTTAGTAGCTGTTATGTTACAAAACAAGTCTCAGTTAGAATTAGATCATGCTAGAATTGGAGTCCAGAAGATTTACACGCTGCCAGATTGCATACAATACTCCTGCTACGGCTAGCACACAAGCCAAGTTCCAAAGAACACATTCATGTAAAATGTTTTGAAATCCTATAACATTAACCCTGCTCTGGATTTTGGACTTTTCTATTGCTCCCTGACAAATAGCTCACTGTTACAATACCAATTGTGCTGCTTTTAAATTAGACTGCATGATCATACTTTCACTGCAGTTTAGAGGAAACCTTGTAGAAAGCCTTAGCCACTGAAGAGAGAAAGAATTTGTCCACAGAGACTTATTTTCTCCCAGGGCTGATACAGCTTGATCAGTACTCAGTATCACCGAAAAAGATACTTGACCTACGAAAAACAGTAGGATAAAATAGCCAGGGAATCTTAAAAATTATTTCTGTGCAATTATGAATTTTAACTACAAAAGCATTTTGGACACTCCTCAATATTAGAATCATTTGAAACAAAAAAGTAAAAAGGACTACGTTCTGAACGGAAATACTTTTAATAACAAAAACAAATTTGTACAAACTTATCAATTTAGTTACAAATTAAGAAAAAATCTAAAATGAAAGTACTATAAACTTAAGAAGAATATATTATGTGTGTAAGAAGAATACTACAATAAAGCAGCAGTTGAACATTTACACACAAAATTAAAATTAACTTCAACAACAGACTTCTGAATAGCTTTCCAAAGCACATGTAAGCAATATTAAAATCCATTTTCTATTTTTTGTGGATACAACCCATTAGAGAACTTTTTCTAGCAATATAATTACAAACTAAATCTCTTAGAGAACAAAATTGTTCATTTTGCCTGTTTCTCCATCAGAGTAATGATGCTGAACTCTACCAGTGAGAAGCACAGTAACAGGTAGGTGATATTTACTTAGTTTTTCTCCTCAACTGATGAGTGTCTGTCTTTAACATGTAACACACCGCATTTGTACCAATCACAACTTCACTCCCACAAACAAAATAACTTACCACGTTCTGAAGAAAAAAAATGAGACCTCACATAAACCGTTCTGTATGGAACTAACCTCCATTGATTTTTAGCTGCTCAGGAGAGGCTCTTGTTTCTGTAATCCATTCTTTTGAAACTCTACTGAGTAGATCAGGGACCCTGAGAAAACAACCAAAAGACCAAGCCTATCGTCTAGGAAACATTAAATAAAGCTAGGCAATTTACCATGCAGAAAGAAGGGAAGGAGAGGTAGCCAAGCAGCCTCTGAAGCCAGTCAGTAACACAAGGACACAGCAGCAATTGGGCCATTAAAGTTTCAGATCTGTCTCACCTGTGCTGAGCTGGGAGCAGTCTCTGGGAAAGGCTGTAGGTTTAGCAGCAAGCTCCTTAAGGAAAAGTCTGGGATAAGCTAGAGGTAGCTTCTAGATAAGGTATCATAACATGAGAACATTTGTCTGAGAACCAGTTTTTGTTTAGTGAACAGGCTCCTTGGACAAATTAGATTGGAAGGGGACTTGTTAGTTCTCTGAGGTATGGGACAGGGCCTGAGATACGCTCCGTGACAGGTTTGAGCTGGGTTACGAGCTGGCTCTAGGAATCTAAGCTTTGGGGACCCTGCTCTCTCTGGGCCTAAGGCTTAGTGGCACTATTGCTGGGTTATAGGAAAGCATGTGGTAAGGGGTGTTTCAAAGTGGGCTATACCACCACTTTATAGGATCTGGAGGTCTGCTGTGCTAGAGTTAGAAGTGATGAGTAACATCTTTCAGCTAGGGAGCAGTGAATGCTTGTGGTAGGTTGAAGAGAGTACCTTGGAGGGAAAGGACTAGGTGGCAGGGGAGATATTACTTAAGACAAAGAAAAACATCCCATGTAACCTTTGCTCCAGTCCTCAAGGGGAGCACAGTCTGGAGGTACTCGAGCTCATTCTCAACTGAAATTAAGGGGGTTGGGAACACAACTTGATTCCGTGTTTCTGCACCTGTCCTTGCACTACTATGTCTTTATGGAAGCTCTTCTGTTACCTGGGTCTCCTAGCTCTCTGTTGTCCCAGATAGTGGAAAACAGGTAACATTCTTGATAATTAATAACTGTGTACCAAAAATACAGTCCCCAGTCACAGCAAAGTTGACTATTCTGTATTATATGGAAAATTATGTTCCTGAATTAAATGCTTCAAGTTAGTTGGTAAAAACACCCTTGTTTATAACGCTCCCTTTCCTTTCCCTCCCTTCCCTGCTCCAGCTACCGATTCCCGTATAGCACCATGAAACAACCGTCAAGAAGCTTTCCACCGCTGTAGATATGTTTCTGTAAAAATCCATAAGGCTGTAATGTTTTGTTATTGACAGCATATCAGCAGCAGTTTATATACATCTTTATAGTTGAATTTATGAAAAAATGTTTCATAAACTATTGCTATAAAATCATCTCAAGGTAATACTGCTATTGCTTTCATTTTTTGAGAAATATTTTGCAGTGCAGACAAACCAGCAATAGAAACCACAGCTAGTAAGTTCAACACGAAGTTGAAACAGGAAAATATGAGCTTACTAATATGCCTAGTTATTTCTGTGGGGGCTTGCAGCTCACTTTTCATTCCAGTAAGTTTAAAAATACTTATTGAATAAATTAGATATAAAGTGTAGTTGAGAAAAAGTAATATTTAATTATATTTCAATCTAGTTTGACCGTAATTTTTTTAAGAATGATACACTTTAAAATTTCTTCACAACAGATATCACCGTATCCATTTGCTAGGACAAATCATATACATCGCATACACCAGGGCCACATGGGGTTCAGAGACCGGAACGTTCTCCAGTAACTACAAATGGTCATTCTAGCTCACCAGGGACGTAGTTCAGTAGAAAACAGGAACACTCCTGCTGATGATAACAAGGTAACTACACTGTGACTAAAAAATAAATAAATTATCTTCAGGATTGTCAGTTTGCCAACTATGAGCATTTTTTTTCACAGAAGTTCTTATAATTATGGCAGAAACAAAAAACAAGATGTTATTTCTATGGATCAGGTCACATGTGACCTTTGCTAAGGTTCTTGCCTGTGAAGTGAAAATCAGAAAACCTCTGTAACTCCGCAAATAACCGTCCCGTTGGCAGAATTCTTTTATATTATGTTTGTCATTGTCTGTAAATACTGTTTTTATCAATAACTTAAATTCATCAAAAATTGGCATAAATTTATAATCTTGTGGGTATGTAGGCCCTTACAGTAAATGTCTGTGGATAGCAGATAATTTATGTATGGTTCTAAATCTACATATTCTTAGTCTAGGTAGGAAAGCTGTATAAATCATACCAGGATCCCTCTGACAATGAAAAAGCAAAGACTAAGCTTGTCCACATTTCACTGAAAAGAAATAACTGAAGAGTTTGTGGGGTACTACAACAGGGAAAAAAAAACAGTAACACTTCAGACTCCTGAATATAGAACAACCCTTGTACAGCACACAACAGCAACAACCAATCTCTGATGCTATGGCCCTGTAGCTAAAGCTAAGACCTCAAAAAAATCACAGAACTCCTTCATCCATGACACAGTGCAAAGGGCAAAATAACAGTACACTTTCTGGCAATTTTTTTCAGCATAAAGGAAAATAAATGCTTCAATGAAAAAATAAACATAAAAAAATATTTCCTGGGGAAATAAGCATTCTTAGCATTCCTTTTTTTTTTTTTTTTGGACTAAATTTCATACTTGTAAAAACATAAAATCTTACTCCTATAAGACTTGATCTCATTTTGATATCTGTTAAAATTTGAATTATAACAATCTATTTGCATTTTTAAACTAATTTCCATTACATTTAGTGGGATATTCATAAATAACATTTCTCATGGCTTTATCTAGGAAATTCATGGCCTCATATAGCGCACATACTGCTCTGTACTACACCGAGTATTATTTACTGTCAGGTGTTTGTATGCAAATTCAAAGTGATGAACTGCAATGAAAAACTGAAAGCTTAGATTTTAGCTTACTAGCAATCCAAGGAAAACTTGGGTAAAAATTTGATACGTAAACAATGGCAACAGGACAGATGGATGATGGACAGAAAGATATTTGTTGGTTAGACAGGAAACAGTATTTTGGTTTTCTGTTGAGGACTTGCAGTGGTTCAGGACTGTACAAAACAAAAGGAATAGAAAAAAATGGTCTGGGTTATAAGATGGTTTGGGCATTTTTTGTAAGTATGCAATAGTCATAGTACTAGCAATGATAAGCTTGGGAGAAACTAAGTGTTTTAAGGAACAATTTGAATTAAGGTAGACTACTAATTTGTTTATAAAAGGTGAGAGAGACCATCATAAATATGAAACAGCTGGTCTTTAATGGCACTTTGATGCCAGTCAACATTTGAAAGTGATGAGAGATCAACACAACCAGGCTTCCAACACTGTCTCTAAGAAAATTTAAGTTTGTGGTTATTAATTCATTTACAAGTGACATAGACGGTTAGCAGACCAGTGTCTCAACAACACATCTTATGTATGCCACAAAGACACAGTACTCAACATTTTAAACATTAGAAGTTTCTTGCATATCCTGATCAAGTCACAGTGACACACAGTATCTGTCAGTCACAAGGTCACAAATTGTCTGACATTACCTGTTTGGAACTTGGCAGTCCTCTGTACTCATTCACCCTTATTTATAAGAGATTATATCTTTCTTATGTAGCTATTTATTTGGGGATAATTACATAGATGATCTCTCTGTAATTATAAGATATTCCTTTTATTTTTCCCAGAAATGTTCCTAGTGGCCCCAGGAAAATATTCACTGGACTGTAGTCAAGGGAATTCAATGTCCCTAATAAATTTACCTACCACTACACGTGAATAATCCTGTCCAATTTAATGGATTTACCTTTGCAGTAAAAGATAGGCACACACTACTTGTCCTGTTAAACACTTGTCAGGATTCTCCTGATGTCAATAAATTAAACCTGGGCTTACTTACATGTTTTGAAAATAAAGATCTGTGAACTCTCATCAGTTAATTTACAAGCACAAGAATGACATTCTCATTATTCCATGTTAAGTGACCAGCAATTTTCTACAGAGAGCCACGCATTTATTTTACTATGAATATCATCTGGAAGGTGGCAGAAATGAAGATTACCAAGCAATATATTTCTAAGGAGAAGATGATTTCTAGATGAAATGAAAGGAAATCCTTTCCTCTTATCTTACAAAGAAACTGATCAACAGCCCAATGAAATGTATTGAAAGACTGTTGTTGGATAAACTGTTTTTCAGCTGGCATTTATATTTACACAATTGCAGTAGCTATGCTGCAAATTTAGTGTGCATTGTTCCAAAATCTGATGCCTAATTATGTGAGCCACATATCTTGTCCAGTTAGGCAGTTTTATGAACCTGCAAACCCCCAACTAATACTTCAACATTTTTGGTTCTTTTTGAAAGGGAAAAAAAAGGGTTTCTTCACCATCTCTTCACTGTTAAGCAAACACCCACCCACTTGTTGCAAACCAATTTTATATTGAATCACTTTCACAAAAATAAAAAGTATTATAGTATTGTATGCTACCTGTAAATCTAGGTTATAAATCTAAGCCAATGGAACAGTCTAACCAAAGAGGTTGTGGAGTCTCCCTCCTTGGAGATACTCAAAAGCCATCTGGACATAGTCCGGGGCAACCTGCCCTAGGTGGCCCTGCTTAAGCAGGGAGCAGGATGTTATTAAAACTACATTTGGAAGGCATAACATTATTCTAAAAAGCTAGTACATTAATGACTACTTAAGAGTGCAAAAGAGATGGGGATCCCACTCATCTGTCCACAGGTATCTTCTTAATCGTCTTTTATATAAGCTACAGAACAAGTAGCAGATTCCTCCTTCTTGACATAATTCAAGAAGTTCAGGTTCCGCTGTTAGAATCATACACGATTTAATTTCATGCAGAAAATCACCAACATGTCTAAAATGCTGCTTGTTTCATGCAGTCCATTAAGGATGTTGACAACTATTATCTGACCGTGAAAATGATAGTCTTTCAATTAACTAAGCATCCCAGAGTTCAGAAGGAAAAAGGAAAAACTGAAGACAATCTAATAGCGAAAACTTCTCCTGAATCTTTAAAAAATCCCATCTAATTTACCAAACAGTACAGTGTCTGAATCACCGAATGGATAGATCTTTACTTTTGGATGCCCCACACTAGACAGCATGTTACACATGCTAATTCTATTTATGTCTGTGCAGATATATGAGAGGAAGACTACTGTTTTACGAGCAAATGATACAGCAATGCAGAGGTCCAAGCATCTGACCAGAAAATGTTAACACGGGACTGAATTAACCACAAACACAGTAACACTCCAGGTTGAGGTGGGAAAACTACTAGGGGAAAACATTCACAAAAAACACCCGTGATTCTCTAACACAGTGTTCTGTCAGAGACAGGAAGTTTTCCACACACTAACAGAGTTGTAAATCCATTGCTCTTTCATGGGTGCTCTAAGATTTACGTAGATCATCGAAGAGCCACTAGGGATCAGGGCCCTCGGCAGCTGGGCTCTGTAGCTCAACTTAGTTGCTGAGATGTGTATTTTGTAGGCATGGTGGGAAAACCGATACAGTTCTAAGCTGTTTATCAAGTTGTTGTTCATGCCTATTTCCAGCCATTGTAAAAGTCTCAACTTCCTCCTTTCTGCTTCTGCTTCATCTCTCAAATACGTATCACCCCTCTGAGAAACACATGCTGTACTGTGCAAAGGATGTTTATAAACATTTGTTATAGACATAAAGCACCTTGGACCCACAGGAATTCCTGATGGACACAAGGGAGAGATGGTAGTGTGGAAGTAGCTGCAAAGGCTGTTTTTTAGAAAGGGAGTAAGACTTTAAAAGCGTTACAGACATCTAGAGATGTATTGCGATGATCCCACATAACTCTAAAGTTTAAAGTGGAGGATGCACAAGAAATCTACCTTTTCACGATGTAGAAGGGATTGTGCAGAGTCATAATCTCTGCCATCTGGGAGTGCAGAGACTTAGTTACAAATGGCAAGTCATCAGAAAAGGAAGCATGGTCACAATTCAGACAGTCTCTGCTTTCAAAGCAAGGCTGAAGAACGAGAAGGAGCAGAAATCTACTACATCCTTACTATATGATAGACTGTGCCTCAGACAAGTGCAGTCACTTCCACAGATGTATTGGGCACAATCTTTTTGGTATTGAGACTTCCTCTTCAAGGGAGTACAGCTCTTCACTGTCTCCTATGAAATATTATTACAAGAAATGTCCAGGATAGATCAGAAAAAAAAATCACAAAACAGAAATCACAATGCGAGAGCACATAGCTTCCTCAGCTGCCATGTATTTAACAGCCACCACCAAGCACTGTGTGTTAAAAGTAGCTGTAATGAAGATTTATATGAAAGTGTATCCCTCAGAAATTTATATCTGACTTTTTATAGAAACAAGACATGTCATCTGTAAATTTGCAATTACTTATAGTAGTAGTAAAATCACGTGAGACCTGCAAAAATGAAAAACCCTAATGTTTGGGATAAGTTCTGTTACATTCTCATGACTTACAATTCACACAGGGAAGCACAACAGATGTATGAGATTGCACGTGAGAGTATCTGTTCCTTTTGTCAAAGTAAGGATGAATTCTAATGGTGAGATTTCCATGGGAATACATAATGCCAATGCCCTAATTCCACAAAGGCTGACAAACATGCTCAAAATCAAGCACAAGTTTTGCACAGTGGAACAAAATTATCCACATGTTTACATTTAGGTGTACATTTACTTTAAGCCTTCACTGAATATATACCTAGATATTTTAGCTTGTTGAAGATGCTTTTTGTTTCAGCAGAACACTAGTAAGAATTTTATCTTTATTTTATTAACATGTATTTTAAAATTTTCCACATATGGGATATGCTTGTATATGCATCTATATTTTTCCCCCTTAAGTACGACAGGAAGATGAAATATTCTCCTGTCAATCTATACACTAAATTAATTTCCTCTGACTACCATAAATTATTAATTGAAATAGAAGACGTTTCAAGAGCAAAACATGTGTTAAAATTCTAAACAGAAGATATCAGGAAATGTTCATCTTTAAATTAAAAATAATGAAATATTGATCTCTTGAGAAGAATATCAAGAACGTCATTAAATCAAAGGGCATGTATTAATGAAAGCAAAACTACCTAACACAGATTGCTGACCAGTCACATATAACAATGACCTACATAAACAATTTGGTAATTATTGCAGGGAACATCATTAAAATGTAAATCTGTAAAAGCAGTGCATCTGAAGCATTTCACTGCATCTGCTTATTTACTGTCTCTTAATGATTCTTGAATAACATGCTTAGGTTGCAAATAAAAATGATATATGTATATCTACAAATATAATTTACTTACTACCTTTGCACTTCACATATTAGCTACATAGATAAATGGAAAATCACCATAGAAAATCCAGAGATAGATTCATTTCATTGTACTTGCTATTAACACCTGTAGGCTAGACTCTCTGCTGATACATTTTGGTATAGTTCCACTACTTTCAACAGAGTATGTTGATTTTTGCCAGCGAGAAGCTAGCCTTATTCTTTTTGTTTTCTTTCTCTAACAGACGGAGGCAATTTAAAAATACAGATAGGAAACTTCTTTGAGAAATTAACATTGCATTACAACACATTTGTGTTTTTAAACTAAACTGTAAAATCTGGCCTGAAAATTGAGTTCAGTCTTAGAGTTAATTCACTGTTCTTGGACACTGTAACACATAAGCCATATAGCTACATAAATTCCACTTTCACCTTAGCCATTCATAAATCTCCTTCATATACTGAAGTGTTTCCTACAATCTTTGTTGCCACTGCTTTATTTCTCTCCAGCTGAAGTAACAGTTAGCATCTGTATTGTACTGTGGCTGCATTTTCCTCACAAGATACGAATTCTTGGATAAAGTAGGAAAAGCTTAAAACTATTCTCAAAAGTGAGGGAGGAACTAATAACTCAAGGAACATGACATTTTTATTAAGCACCATGGTCTAAGTTTCTTCAGGAACCAGCTTTAATAATTTGGTTGTACATTGCTCTGAAGGGATTAATATTATTTACTTATAAGCATGCCTTGGAACAGGACTGCTAACACATCCTGTACGCTTTCATCAGCTCTGTGTCTGATTTGGCTACACATAACTCAGAAGAATTATCACAGAGTGATTTCCGAACTATCTATGTGCCTCCAAGCCCACGCAAGGGAAAACTCTACCAAGCATAAAAAATGGCCTTTAATATCATAGTACACCTTTTGAGATGCTTCCCTAAACTAATGCAGAAAAGCCAATGAGGGTTTCTGTCTGTTTGTTCAGAAAAATATCGCAAATTCTACATTTTTGTGTATAAGAAGATCAAACTGGGACTATCTTCCTTATTAATCAGTGATGTCCATATAGCTTTCACTTTTTATTCTCCATGCTTTGTTAAATATTTGATAATATTCCTGACTGCTCACTGTTGATAGTCAGAGAATGGCAGACTTTTAGGGAAACAGAATAATTGTCAGACTTTTAAATAGTGCATTAAGATAAAAGTAATATATTTGAATGTAAGTGTTATTAATGGCTCATTGATAAGACTAATCTTATTTAAGTTACGATAATTTCAAAATCCTCTATAGAAATAACTCATTTTAAAGGTAAAGCTTTATCATCAGCTTCAAACATTTTAACATCAGCTTCAAACTCTTACAGGATCTTATAAGTTACTGTTACTGAAGTAACATTACAGTTATGACAAAAGAGTAGAAGCAATTGTTCTCTGTTTTTCTATCTGTTTACTTTCCTGTGTGATTATCAGAAGAATTCATGCCTACTGGAGTTCAACAGGTTTGACCACATACAGTTTTTGCCTCTTTCGGACTTAAGATAAGTGAGTGATCTCCTATTGTCACATTGGGAATTTAAGCAGGAACCTTATGTTTAAATGACTTAATGAAGACTAAAAATATTTCCCATCTAGTTGGGTGTGTTTGGCACTTTATGTAACTTCCTCAGTGCAAAATCTGAACATGCACATGCTGTAATAGCACAAAAAAAAAAAAAAAAAATTGTTTGTACCAGTGCAAGATTTCAGTACTCCCTTCTACAATAAAACAACAGATGTTCAGTGAAGATTTGCATTTGAACAACAAGGTAGCTATATGAAAGAAAGAAAGAAAGGAAGAGAGTGTAGAGAGGGCTAAAGCTTGCAGTAAGGCTATGTAAAAGAGTACACGCAGAATATGACAGGGTGATACCAAACTGTTCCCCCATATATAAGGGAGGAGGGAAAAGTTCTCTCTGAGTGAATAACTATCCCAGCATTAAGAGAAGGAGGTAGTTGATCTCATCCAAGAATGAGGAAATCAGCTGTGGTTGATTAGCAAACAATTGCCTCATTTATGTGAACTAAGTGTACTGCAGAGACTCACTCTGGTGATTAACTAGTTTGGGTCTGCTGATCATAAAAAGGTTTCCTTGACACCTGATAGGGCTAGATAAATATGGTTTAGAGATGATAATTTTGTGGAATTTTCCATACTAGATAACCAGTGATGAAAGAGACATTGTCAGATCCAAAATAATGGCTGGTGACAACTGCTGTTTCTCTGTACCTATGCTGCAGACACACCCAGAGGAGTCTCCCTCAGGCTTGCAGCCTGATGCTGTAGTAGGTACTTTACACATAAAGGACGTAGCTGCTACCTGAGCAAATCAGTAACAGAGTTCAGAATACTTCACAAAGTTACAAATAAATAAATCAATATGTAGTTAATAGTGCTCATAACACCAAAACACTCTGTTAGTGCACAACATGTGGAAAATAGGGAAAAATATAGGGAAATAGCATTATAGGTCTCCGGATTTAGCATACCATTGATGTAGCTAGTTCTATTTCATCAATGAAATATTTTGGGATGGACATAGAAGGTGAAAATACCTGTTCGGGCTTGAGCCAATATGAGACCTTAACCCCACCAAAAGGGTGAGATCCTGCTTTCTCCTCCCTCTCATTCCCAGCCACAAGTCCCTCACCACTAACACTTTGCACTGAGGCCCACTTCAGCTCACCACGTGCGCACACACGCACAAACCCAATGAACTGATTCAACTCACGAATCTGTCAGAAGACTGTTCGTTTATTTTTTCTGAGTCAGCAGGGAAAAACTTCCTTCTTTCAGTAATGATGTACTGCTAGATTACTAATTTGGATTGAGCCATATCATTTAATTTCATCCCAAAGGTGTACTTTCATGAGATACTAGCTTCACTGAAATGATGTGGGATAAAAATAAGCCTCCAAAGAAGTGAATTTTTAAGCCAGATCATTTCAGCAAACCAGTTTGCAATGAATCCTAAGAAATGTTACTTTGGCAGAACTGAGGCGGCAGAAAATTTGAACACATGATTGGAAACAAGCCATCAAGGGAACGAGAGGGAGTTTCTTAAGCCAGCTTTCTTGGAAAAGCCAATGTCTGGCAAAACTACACCTTTTGTGCTCATCCTCTGTCTTTGCAGATAGGATATAATTCAGTTGCTTCGCTGGTGGCATACTTCAGTCCCCATTAATTATCCCTTTTTGCACAGTAAACTTCACTGGCAATTCTTCTTTTTCCAACATCTCCTAAACTGTGAGTTTTCACAGAATGGCTGAACCGATGTAACACCGTTCTGCTACTCAAAGTGGCCGTCTTGCTTCCTTCATCCAATTCCTGGGCAAGCAGGTCCACCCTCCTTCCTTGCACCAGTTACAGCACTTGCCTCAGCCTGGGGAGAAGCGCTTCAGCTCCAGCCAAACCACAGAGAACTATTCACTTGTTTGCCAGATTAGTTTTCTCTGGTTTAGTGAGTAGAACTGGCTTACGGTAGGATCAGACAAACACAATGGGCAGCACCAGGGAAGTAACAGAAATGTGTGGCCGGGAGGAGAGAGAAACTAAACTGACCCTTTCAGCAGTGGCAAGCCACTAAACCAGTTCAACCTCAAAACAAGAAAAGCAAAACCACACCGTGAATGAGGATAGCAACCAATAGCTTGCTTACTGTTGGCTGTGATAGCTGGCCCAACAACTGAATTTAGCAGTTGTTCAAAGGAAGTCTTGTCATCTTCCATATTTTCTGGGTAGAAAGGGTATAACCAAAGAACTGCAGTTCGCAGTAAGAGAAGCCCACCTTTTCAGTAATGAAAGCAATATTCCTGCACCATGACAGGCAGTAGTAGTGAGGAATATAATCTGTATCTTTCATAATACTTACAGTAACAAGTGAGGGTATACAGCTAAGAACATGCTTTTTGGACTACGATCAATACAGAGGACTCTATCACACAGGAGATTTCTTCCCCTGCCTCTGTGTCCCCTCACTGAACTGCTATCTTGAAAACACAGACCTCCACCTGCACCAGTGTGTGGTGGCTCAGTTCTCCTCTGGTCTCCTACTAGGAAAAAGCAGCAACCCTGCTGGCCATGGGGATGGGAGGGAGAACATTTCCATGAAAGCAAGACAACTATAAGGATAATAAGTTCCAACCCTGTGAGGAGGCCAAAGGAAGAGGGTACAGAGAAAAGGTAATACAGCACGGTCAGGGGCACGGTTATGCTCAGAGCAGCACTGTGCAGAACGTCATAGAGCACAGCAAAATCTAGTGCCACGGGTACAATCCTATCATTGCAGGAACGGACGCTAATAAACGTATGGTGTACATTTAGAATTGCAGTATTACCATACATCACCATATGCCATAACCATCCACAAATAATAGCAAGGATCCTTCAGCTGTTTTCTTCAAGCATGAAAAAAGGATCCATTACTGGCTGGATTTTGTCTGAAGGATGTGGGAGGATAATGGCCACAGGACATAAAACACAGCTACTTCCACCTTAACACCTGCAGATACTTCTCTAAATACAAAATGATTTTACATTAGCTGTATCCTGGATTTTTCTTATGTAGAAAGATCAAGTAAGTCTCAGTCTTGTTAAAGTTTACTACGGATTCAGTCTGAAGCCAATTAAGCCACAAGCATAACTGTCTGACTTTTGTGATATACCAACATGCCATGTGAGACTACAGCAAGAGAGAGACTCAGCAGCCCAGAATGCAGGAGTGCCTGTGAGTAGAATAGGAATTGCTCAACCAAGTATTTTTCAGACCTGTTAAAATATTTTATTTCATGTATTGCGTACTTCTAGAAAAGGTAAATGTAGGCACAAAGGGATTTACGTTCTTTTAAGGGCATAGATTCCTTGGGTATATTTGAAGAAAAGTGGATGTTACGCACTTCAGAATGAGTACTGGATAGCTCTGAGGGCACCAGGAACTCAACAGTGCATGGAGTACTGCCACCTTTTGGTCACTTCCAGCAAAATAAAGCAGTTTTGTTGTTTTTTAAAACCTCACTGGTGTAACATCGTTTCTCTTTCCATAAAGTCCTTCTGTCTCGGAAACTACCTCTCCCTTCTTTTAACTGAGAGCTATGGAGAGATATTTGGAAGTATATTTAATATCCTTTGTTGCACTTCTTTATTAGGTCATTTTCTCAGTTTGCAAGTAGTCTTTTTTTTTACAATGCTGAGAAGGCTTTATGTTTGATTAATGTGAAGTAAAAACATATTATTGCAGTTTTACTCAGACTCACAACAATGCTGCTGTATGTTGCAGCAATCTTTAGATACCACTATCCTGGGCAAAGTTATTAAATATGTCCTTCTTTAAAATAAGCGTCACAAATAATAATAACCAATAACCCTGTTACAAAACACAAGACTGGAAACCAATACCCTAGGAAATTGACAACTTTCAGTATGATGCAAAAAGCCTCCAGTAGCCACTCACTCCAACAGACACTTAATGGGGGGGATTGTTTTTCTGGTCTGAAAAAGAGCCATATCTTGCACTCCTCTGAAGTCAATAGGAATTCTGAATAGAAAGAGCTGGGTTAAAACTTGTCAGACTGTACTTGCTGCTTGCCTGCATGAATTACTGAATTTTGCTTAACTTCCTATTCAATACATGTGCATATATTAGCCTTATACTCAAGTCTTTTTCTAGGGAGAAGAGAAGAATCCCAGTTCCGAAAAGTTCTGAACATCCTACTCCTCATGCTGCAGGAAACAGGAACTGAAGTAGAATAGATAACACTTTGCATTGTCAGGCAACAGGAGAGTAAAAAAGCATATTTACTTTAATCAGTTTAAATTATTCAGTGCTCAAAGTGACCACTCACTTCTCTTTATCAGGGGTAATAACACTTCTGGGGGAAAAGCTTGGGATTTTAAGACATGCAAGACATAGATTTGCGTTCTTTCAATATCTCCTCCTTCTCCTTCATTTATTTATGATATTACATCCCTATAGGGAAAAAGAGACCGTTCATTTGAGGATCCCCAGGGGTATGGGATATTTTTTATTTTGTGGTAAATACTGTTGCAAAATTGCTCTCTTTTCTCAGAGTGTAAGAGGTCAGAGATTACTATGACTGTTGCATTAGATCCTTATGGTTGCATTTCCAAAGCTATGCTTGTGTTGGAAACACAAATCCTGTTATTGTTACAGGATTAGTGCACATAACTTTCCAAATGCTGCTTTGAAAATGGAGCCAAGAAATGTTATTTGTGTGTACTTTCTGGAATTAATGTAGGCAGTGATTATTGGCCAATCTTACAACAGCACTGTTGCATGCACATCTATTGATGTACTGTCTACAGACATTCATTCAAACCTGCCTGGATTTCTTTAGTAGTTGGATACTTATTCAAAAAGAGGAATGGCAAGACATCAGTTTCAACTTACGTCTTCCTTTGCCACAGATTAATAAAACCCATCTTGGTTTTGTTAACACTTTTTCCAATTGTCTCTTAGGAGTAAGGGAAAAGGGAAAAAAAAAGACAAAACAAAAAACCCTGCCATCCATCACAGTTAAAATTAATAACGTAATCTTTGTTTTGCTTAGTTTCACCAGAAACTTCAAACCTGTGCTTCAGTGGTGGAATCAGCTGGATTTCCTGGTGCTGGCACTGTCAATTCCCCAGTCCATGCAGCCTGATTAAACTTTTTCTCCTGTTCTGAATTAAAACAGGTTTAAAATCTTTAGAATCCTATTATATCATACAATTGCCTCAGGCAGGAACTAGTTTTCTCCGTTACTGTACAGCATCTGTCACAATCAGAGTGTTAATTTCTAATTGTAAATGCTTAAAATTGTCCTTGTATATCAACTTTCAATCCAGAAGAGGCCTTCTAAGCACTGTTTTAACCATTAAAATCTTTAATAATGATCTTGACAGGGAAATAGAGGGAAAGAAAAGAATGTGTCTTGTAATGGAGAAAACATCTAGTTTCTGTACCTTGATTACACTCAAGGCATGACGCACTGGCTATGCAGCACTACCAAATCGAAAGCAGCTCCGGACATGCCCAGTGACATATCACCAGGCACCTGGCATGGCTGAGAAAGCTAGAAAGCCTAAAATCTGGGTAGCACATAAGCAGATATTTTCAGGATTCCAATTTTGGCCTTATGTCCTCAATTCTGCATTTGGCCTACGGCAGGCTTCTATACCTATCCTGATTTGATTTTTATTCCTGGCAATTGTGATTCTCTTTTTTCCTTCTTAGGCAATAAAGTAGGAAGCTAGCTGCTGCCAGAGAGTAATTCAGTCACCTGTGCTGAATTCCTGCTCTGAATTGCCCTCTGGGTGGTAGAAACCTTTTTCTCTCAATAATTGTGGAGGATCCTAGAATGGCTAATCTCCTGCCTCAAATGAGGCAGTGTGAAAAGCACACAAACTTGCAAGATAACGCCTGCCTTGCATGGGTAATCCAGCAACATCCTGTTTATTTATAAAAGCAAGTAAATTAGTTCTCTTCTCCGATATTGTCATGCTCACATCCTATACAGAGCTGACATGCAGTTGATACCAAACACCATTTATCCCACAAGCCACATTTCAACTACTTCAGGACTAAATCTATCACTGACCTTAGCTTTCATCTTCCTCTTTTGTCAAAATTTTCTAGGATTTAAATATAATCCAACTAGAAAGAAGAGAGATTATTTCTTCAGTAAGTAATGATAATTTCTCTTGCGCTTCTGTGGTATGAGTACAGACACCATCCAAAAGTCTTACAGCCATTTGTGTAAAGTTCTTTTTTGGTATGATTAAACATCAAATAGTTTTAAAGAACCCATTTACAAAATTTGCATTTCAAATGCTTATTTCGCTGCTGAAAATCTTGTATTATTTTCAAGCAGCTGATCTGTAAATCCTCCCGATCCTTAAACAGTACTGGCCGAAGTACTGTCATTCATTAGATAAGGATAGTAACTACCTAATTTAAAATGAATCCTAGTAGCTGACAGGAGGCGGAGGGAATATTTTCTAGTATGAAATGAGCCAGAAATACAGTTACCTAAAGGAAACAGTATTGAGGGTAGTAGATATTAGAGAGGGAAAATGCTTTCATAATGATGACTGTGAAGGAAGCCATTCAGAGCTTCTATACAAGTAATATTTCCTTACAGCGTCTTGGCTACAATCCAAGACTACAGACGCGCACACACACACACACACACAAAAATATACACTCCATCCTGGTATATAATTTAAAACATAAATTACAAATCCTTGCATATATTAATCCAATAGTTATGGGCCACTTACTATGAAAGTCCACTGTTACATGTTACAAAGAACAATATGATTTTACTGTATTGTGTAAATATGTTTGGTCTGGTGACGTATAGAAACTGATGGTGTAAACCTGGGACCTTATATCTCATTTGGTAAGAAGCAGACATTTCTAAGGGTTTTAATCCTCCAAGGACAAAGTAATAACTCAGTTCCCACTCTTGCAAGATAAACACATGCCTCGGTTCCTGCATACAGTATAAAAAAAAATCAGTGGGAATGTTCTCATGACTAGATTTAGGCATACCCATAAAGTTAGAAGAACAATGGCCTTAATATGTACATGGATAAAAGCAGTTTTATAACAAAGTAAAGAAGAAGGGTCTGTAATAACTAGACCTGCTCTCCACAGAACCTGGAATAAAATCAAGGACCTTAAATTGAACAGATACTTCAACATAATATTTATGTATAAATAAAAATAGCCTTCAGGATTGTTTCAGTCTGGTATTTAAATTTTTAAGGTTTCACTTTATGTTTGCAGTTTACTTTCACCTAAAAAAGGGGAGAACTAAAAGAGCAAACTCATTATATATTCTTTAAGTAAGCAAAACCTCTGGAGATGAAGTAGGTGTTTTGAAATTACTGTTTCTCTATAACAGAATTAGTTTGCTACAACTTATGGACGTACATGAACACATTATGGCTGCCTACCTATATAAATGCCATGATCATCCATGTGTTGGGATGGAATGACAGTGTGTTTTGCAGCTAAACCATGCATCTGTATAGCCTGGCCTAACAAAGAACTCTTTCAAGTGTGCAACAGCAATCATTACATAAGGTTTCTAGAAGGAAATGGACTCAGATATATCTGAACAGTTTTGCTCTCAGCATGGTGGAACCACCCTCTCCGGGCAGATACTACAGCGTATACTAGCGCTACATAAAGGAAAGCCTGTGCAGAGTAAGCGAAGGCCTACCTGCACATTATCGATCACGTCTTTGAGAGCCACTTATTTTTTACAACAACAAGTTGGAGGGAGTGGAGAAGGTCAATATATTTCTGTAGAGCAAAGACAGAAAAGAGTGAAGTCCTCAGTCTGTCTTAAGTAAAGTTTTGAAGGATATGTTCTTCCTCATTTGAACCAGTTCCTTTGGCCTTTTCAAATATTTAATCCTTTTCTTACTCAAAAAACAAAAAAAAAGAAAGTTAAACCAGACTTAAGTAATACAAAGGAAAAAAAGCAAAGCCACAGGACTGAACACAGGAAAATGAGTGCTACTTCTATCGCACTAACCTAAAGAGACATGAGGAGTGTGACATCTTCTTCCAGTAGTGGGCAAAGGAATAAAAAGCTTAGTTTAAACTCAGTCTAGAAACAAGAGGAAAATGCTTTCAGTTACATTTTGATCTTGTCTACATGGGGATTAGAGGCACTCTGACTACAAGCAAGCATTGACCAGGGAATATCCTTCACAATGATTCTAAGTATGAACATTAATGGTTAAATTTCCTTTTTTCTTCTGTGATCATTGTTAGGCAGAAAGCTTTACCATTACTATCTTTACCACTCATCATCAATGTGAATTTGAGATAGGCTTAGACAAAGTTGTAAGCAAGACAAACAAAATCTTTTGTTTAGCACCAGTAGGCCCAAATTTCCCAATGTTGGTAATGATACAAAAAGCATATTTTTTTAATGATGAAAGCAGAGAGAGCCCATAACTTCATTATGGACTTTGAAAAAGGTACAGGAACTGTTTCTGATACCCAGAACTCGTACCAATTAATACCTTACTCTGCAAATAGTCCCATTGTTTGAAAAGCTTAATGAAGAAGAATCAGGCCCGTTGCTTGCTGATATAAATATAAAACTATATATTTCTTTTAAAAAGATTGCCATGTAAAATAATGTAGTCAGAATCAAAATATCATTCATCATTGAAATCATACTGTTCAGCACATCAACTTTCAGACCAACAGATGTTGATTTTAAACAATCACGTCACACACCCCATTAGGGGTCTGTAAACAATGCAATGGGACTTTTGTGAGACATTTTCTAGTCTGGGGAGCTGCAAATGCTCAAATACTGCTTTACTCACTGCTAAAATGCAGCCCTCTTATGAAGAGGTATAGCAGTGGTTTGAAAGAGCACAACAGAATGTGAAGAAGAATACACCCTCCAGTTAAAAGTGAAAAGAGTATTTTGAGACTAATTCAGTTAGAATTAGGTCAGGATGGGAGGAATCACGCATCACCTAATGCACGAAATTCCCCACTGAGGTGAGAGTGAGCACACATTTACACTTTTTGCTCCCTGTTGCGCCATCCCTAAGAGTGCACAGACCAGCAAAAGCAAAACATCAAGCAAAAAAGCTACACTGATTAAAAATAAAGATCACTTTCCTAGATTGTAAAATGTTAACAATATATGCCAATTGTTCAGTTGTTCAGCAAATGAAACAAGTGATTTGCTAAGCTGGGAGTATTCCATCTCTCTTCGGATATTTCAGTAATCAGAAAGAAAGAATTGATCCAATTTTTGCATCAGAAGACTTATATATATGGTGGGAGCATACATTTCATGTCTCTTCTACATTGTCCAGAACACTTCTGCTGGAGTTCAGAAAGCATCCACAGTTTTTAAGACAGGGGGTGCCTCCCGTCAATTGTTCAGACGCATTTCAGCACAGAGCACAGCATTAAGGTCAAAAGAAGTTTAGAATTTATTACAGAGAAAAGATTGCTGCTGTGGGACTGCTCTGGCATCGAGCCCCGGAGAGCAGAAAGCAGCCCCCCACAACTGCTGGTCTACACAAACTCCATTGTTCTCTCAGGTTTCACAGCTGCAAAGGTTGCTTCCTCTTCCAGAAAGCAAGAGCTCTCCTCCCTGCAAAGCTGCACAGCAGCTCCTTGACAGGAAGGATTTTTTTTGTTTCTGATGGGGGGGTGCTGACCTTGCACGCTCTTCATTGCTGATTTCGCCCTGCCCAATTAACTTGGTATTCAATGGCCTGAATAGCCCAGTGGGTCTCAGGTGGCTGGGGCTTGATAAGGCATTTCCTCTCTGTGTGCTAGTCCTGACAAAAATCATTTGAGGGATATGTCTCCTAAATTATTTAATCTTTTTTTTTTTATTTAACAAAAGAAAAAAAAACCTTTTGCCTTATATGTAAGAGTTTCAAGATAGGCCAAGAACATATGAATTAAATATTTTAAAGCCTGTTTAATTGATAAACCATGTTCCTTCCTCAGAGACACTCTTGGCTAACTGTGCTTTTTACTCCAACCAGTTCTTATCTAAGAGGATCCTTCAGGTAAGTTTCCTTTCATGGAGGGACCTGAGGCTAAACATGCTTCCCAAACTTTTTAGCAACTTGATCCCTTTCTACACGGGTATTCCCCCAAACCACCCAGCAGGAATCTCCTGCAACTCCCAAGTGATACAGGTCTGAAAGGCAAGATATGTGTGACATAAGGAAACTACAGTCTGAACAAACCTCTGGAGTTTAAAAAGGGATCTAACCATGCTATAAAATGGGAGCTGGAGCCTTGGTTTCCTAACACCCTGCTGTGGCATAGTGCCATCTGGTGGACACCAGAGGTTGCTAGCAGAAAACAGAGGAGGCAAGGAGAGTGGAAATGAAGATGGAATGAGAATAGGTCGTTTCAGAAAAGAAACTAAATCCCGTTTCATCAGCTATCTTCCTGACGTGGTAGAGCATTGAAAGCAACTCATAGACATCTGATTACTTAATTACCAGTGTACTTGATTATCCCTGGATGCCTTCATGTTCTTTTCAGGCAGCATACATGTGAAATCTGGACATGACCACTCCAGCAATCTCAAACATAAAACATATAAAGATTTGGCTGCAAATATGATGCTTAACCACGTGTAACTCTAAGTAACAAAGGGAGCAAATAAATGAATAAATAAATAAAAGAGATCTAAGAGGTTAATACAGAGTCCTTCCTTATCATTATTATTGCATATTAATATTTGTGCATCATTTTTCATATTTAATGCACTTAAAATAATTAAATTTCTCACAAAACATATCTGCGAGTTAGGTATCAGACAAAAAAATAGAAAAAAAAATTGTTCTACTTCACAAATCTGGTGGTCTGAGAAAGACAATATGTTGTTTTTTTCAATGAAGTGATTTCACAGAATGGTTTCATATTATTTCCAAATAATCCTATTCTGCTCCAAAAGGAAGTGAAACAATTTTGATTTATAATGATTTAAAATCACAGAATTGCAGTGGAAAGCTAATCTGTCATGCTTCTGAATTCCCACTTTGGCTATGCATAGCCATTATTTTGTCAGTCCAGCAAGCTTTTAGTTACCATACTTCCCAAAATAAATGCATCCCTGATCAGCAACTACTGAAGTCTCAATCTAACCTTTTGCAATAAGGTAATAACAAAATATTATCCAAACTAATAACTACTTTGTTTTCCTAGACAGATCACAATCTCCTTCTCTGCTTTGGCTAAAATATTTTCTGACATGACTGGAAACTCTTTTGTTAAAGGAAATGTATCTGCCTATATTAGATTAGGATTTGGCAGAAAACTCTGAAATAGTATAGGCTGTCATATCATATGGCACTGGGGCTTAAGACTTTTCACATTCCTTTAGTTACACATTCTAGTATTGCTCTGCACAAATTCTCACATCTGAAGGAAAAGAAGGGTCATTTTTGCTTTCTGTCTGATGCTGACTGAGCACAAAGAACTCTGGCATTCTATTTTGCTGGAAAAACTCAGTTGTTTTGTAGAGTAGAAAAAATAACTTGGCTGACTTCCATCAGGGATTTATGTGTCGCAATAAAATTCACCTTCTTGGGAGAGGGTGCCCACACTCCCCATAAAATGCAGGAAATTCAGGCATTCAAACCAGCAAATTTAATGGACTGCCACCTAGGCTACAATAAACGATGTCAAAAAAAAAAAGCAGAGGATCTAATTTTTGCCACCCATAAGCAATTAGGCATCTATCCTCATTGGGGATTCTCAGCTATCAACTCTCTTCTAGTGCTGGTGTCTATGTCCCACCAGCCCCTTCTCATGAAAAACAAAAGAAAATTCACAAGGCTTCCCAACGTGCAATGCTTAGAAATTTAATGGTTAAAGCATTTACTTTTGGAGGGAAAGATCCATATTTGAATTCCTCCTCTGAATAAATTGAAGCCTTGATTTTCCTCCAGCCAAACAGTTTGTTTTATGAAGACTTATATTTTTAAATATCATCCTAACATATATACAATTAAATACTTTACACAGATAAATGCTCCAAACTGTATGTAATACCACAAATATTAGTTTTTTTTCAAAAAGCAATCTGGTGGGGGAAAAAAAAGCCCAAGTGGAATAAAACAGAAGAACTATACCATAGATGAGCCAAAGTATTTGAGGGATACTGTTAACCAGTTCTTTCATATTTAGGTTGGGCTCAATGTTGGGACTGTAGTATATATACAGTGCCATGTGTAACTGTCAATTTTAAGCACTGTATGACAATGCAGCCACATGTTCAATCAATTTTTTGTATTATTCTGGAAAGTAACATCAAATTTGTATTTCATAGACTTTTTTTTTTTTTTTTGAAACAGTAACATTTCCGGAATAGAACTGATTTATTCTTCTGTACTGTGAGTTATTATTCTAGATTTCCAAGGGGAATGGACAGGTATTTTGGCCCTCAAGATTGCTCTAAGAACACACCTGCATTTAGAGTAAGAAATTTTATAGAGCTATGAGACATTGTCCAGGGTACAAGTGGAAATATTAAGAGTTATATCCCATCTGAGGCTGAAATTAATATATTTTAAACTTCTTTTTCACTCTTGCACACATGGAATATGTTTAATATAACTCTCAATGCCTGTAGACTTCTTTAAAGCATAACTGAAAAACTTACTGTCAAAAGAAGGAACAGTGCATTCGCACAGGAGTCGTTCTTTTTAGTCTTATTCCACATTTTAGACGGAAACCTAGTGAGCATTTTTGTTGCCACCACAGAGAATCTGACATGAAGAAAACACCTCTAACTGTAATCACTTAACCTCTAACTTACTTTTAACATAACTCTAGCTGTTATTATGACAACACTGTAAAAAGAACTGCTGGAAGACCAATTTTGAATGGCACCAGAAAAATAAATTTCTTTTAATTCTCTACACTTTATACACTGTAGCAGCTTAGATGAGGTTTGATCAGCTATCCAAGTTTAGCAAAAGATGTGGATATCTGGTACACCATCGACCGAAACTGTCTAGCATGTTTTCTCAAGCCAAATTCAGTACAACGTATCGGCATCCAACATAATGGCTTGGTCCTGCTCCCATGACAGGGCTTTCATCAAGCAAATGCTCCTGAGGTCCGAGAGGTTGGCTAGAGTCTTTCAGGTTCCAACACAACAGAGCCACAGAGCCACTCCTACGCCTTCATGCATACTCAGAAATTACAGCCAAGCCACAGTGTACCTGACTTTTGCCAGGGCAACATATTTTAGGAATGATATTAGAAAATATTCTGCAGTTTTATAGAGCGTTACAAAGGATAGGGAAGGCTGGTGGTGCAGAATAATCACATCCTCCTAATGCTAGTTGTCCTTATCTGATTTTTCAAATTTGAGATCAGAACATGTTATGGAATTTTGATAGATTTTGGGGTTATTCAAAATCAGTATTCACTGATAAATGCACCTTGCATTTTAGCAGTGTTACGAAGATAATTCTGCCCAGAGGTCTTCACTGTTTTACAGATTCCACCCACACTTAAATGTTTTTCTGACTAGCTTTCGATCCAGGCAGACACTGCCTTTTTGGTTGAGACCTTCCTCTGAAAGAAATTATGCTATTTACATGCTTAAAACTCTTTCAGACTACTACAGTAAATATGCAACATCCTTCAACATGATCAGAAATGATTTCTTCAGATTACTATGTTGCACAAACTCAAAAACAAGTAATTCTATACAAACAAGGTTATTACTTGCTGTGACAGAGTTTAAGCCTGATACCCTTAGCTAATACACAGGACATGCTGTTATTTTGTCTTTCTCGTTCAGACTGATGCTCTTCCTCCTCTGGGTCAGAAGCAAACACAGTTGGGCACAGTCATTCTGATTCTGCCTACAGGTCTGGGACTAATTTGCAGTGCAATCTGCAAAATATACCATTTTTTTATTACTGAAGCCTATGGATTCAGCCTATGTTTCAGGAACAATTTAGCTCAGTTTCACAACTTTTTTCTGAAGGTCATTGGCTTAGGTTATTCCCCCTTTGTTACTGCTAATTATAATTGTATGAAAATCTTAGATTCTTAGTGTTAAAAATTGTTTTCTGTTGCATTGCCATGAAAATAGATCATCCTGTTATTCTTTAGTGGATAATATATATTCACTACCTTCCTAATTTGCCTGTTTAAATCTGCACTAACCTGTTTTCTGGTTTTATACTTTATATACTAACAGTATTTTAAAACCCAAGGTTGTTCTATGTAATATCCAGTTACAACAGCATTATAGCCAGGAAATGAAGCAAATTATATTGAATAAGCTCAGAATTCCTGTTTGAACTACATCTATGAAACACAATTGTATGTAACTTTCTCTGGCAATGACAGAATAAAGAATTTTGTAAATGTTTACAGTTATCATTTTAGTGTCCAACTTCTCTATTAAACACCATTGGCTTTCTCTTGCTTTTTATAAAGGAGCCATGCTTCACAGAGAATAGACAAGCAGCAAAACTAAGCATCTCAGGGCTCTGCTGACATCAGAAACCACTCAAGCTTTGCTTCCAGAGACTCTCAATGTATTTACAACCCTGTAGTTTACAGTTTACTTCCATCTACTCTATACATGGGTGACTTACCCAATGTATGCGTGACAGCCAGTAGAGACTCATTATATGTCAACCGTGAGCTGTCTGATGTTAGGACCCATGCTCTCATCAGATCTGACAATGTCCTAGATAAACATTTTTATCATATAGCAAAAACTATAGGAGCAGCCCACTTCACACTATCTAGAAAAACAAAACTATTTGAAAGTGAGGCTGACAAGATAGAAGGAACTTAAGAGTTACTTCAGAGATAAGAGTAACATTTGGTTTTGGGGCCAACAGTGCTGTTTGTCTTTATTAATACATTGCTTTGATATTAGAATCCTGCTGAGCCCAAAGGCTCTTTGGGCCATGCGCTCAGCCTTTACTCAAAACCAGGTGAAGGCATCATTTAATCAGAGATGTGGCACAGCTCTTACCACCTCAGATGATCTGGAGCAACGTTACCGCAGTGGTTACAGCAGCCTGGCTCTCCTCCTTGGTTGTCCTTTCTACTCTTTTTTCATCATTCCTAGTAGTTCCTGTCATTTTTAAAAGTCACTGCCAAGCAAGCACAAGATTAATGAGACTAAGAAGGTCAGTGCATTCATCCCAGCAGCTTTTTGGTAGCACACAGAACATAGTGCAAGACACAGCACTGTGTGACTACAGTGAAACTCATATATATATATATTTTTTTTTTTTGGCTAAGGCGAGTGATTTTATTAGCCAGGGAGGTTTCTGGCATGCACATTTATATGAGCATGTTCCACCAGCATTATTTCTCAATGGTAAAAATCTTCCTTCACTTACACACAACTAGAATCATTTTCTAATCTTATCCTTAAAATAGTATGGTATTATTAGTGTTGAATAAAAGCTTGTTCCAAAATCCACTTGACAGAACAGTTTCTGTTAACACCTCTTCAAATGTGAGTTAGTGCTTACAGCAGGAATAAATCAAATGCCACTGGATCATTCTGTATTTTGTTAGGAGTAAGATTTTCCTAGTTTATTCATTATAGTAAGCCTATGCTTAAATAATCCCTGGTGGGGTATCCTAACTGCTTTGGATTCTCTAGTTCTATCCAGGTGTCTCTTTGAAAGACATGGTTACCCACAAAAAAGAAGACTTAAGCATTATGGGATGGCATAGATGTTGTCTGGGTGCCAAAATTCTGGTTCCAAAAATCCTGTCCCAACAAAGAAGTCACTGGGGCTGATTTTTTTTGCTTTTTATACATTGTGGAGAATGTGGAGAAGGTTTTGTGCTGCAAAGAATGAAGTAGCATTCACTGCGAGAGTTGGAATGACTTGAGCCTATTCTTGATGTGTGCCCCGAAGCAAGTCACTGCTCTATCTGCCGCACTTCAGCTGTAGAATGAGCATATTGTATTACCTGTCTCAGGGCAGGGATGGAAATTTAACCAGTAATATAAGCATGTACAAATTCTGTGACTTTAACTATGCAGTTTTAAAATGAGAAGGGTGATGTGACTGGCAGCTTCTTGTATACTGATTTTTTTTTTTTTTTTACTACAGTAAAATTAAGAAACTGTCAGGGAAATTCCCAGAACATGAAGGTCATTGTTGTTCAACCTTTTGCTAACCATTTGTCAATTTTCAGTTTCTGGAGGCAGGTTTATGGGACAGTGAACATCTCTTAGGACTGGATACCCAGAAGTCCTCCAGCTCTGCCAAGAGATTAATTCAAGAGGAGACCAAGAGCCTACGCCACCAGATACACGACTGTAAGCAGGCCAATAAGAGCAAGCATGCCACTCAGTTCTGCCTCCAAACTGAAGCAATTAAGACCGGTTTATGCTCATCTATGATATACTGTCTCGTCAGTCTGTGCTTCCTTCATAAACAGATGGACTGTAAATATTCATGAAACAAATTTTTCAAAAGCAACTTGTAACCTCATAACCAAACACTAACTGTATGAGCCTCCGTGAAAATATAATTGAAACAGATCCCTGGATGTATGTGTGAGAAATATAGAACATAACATCATAAACCCTGCTTAGACATTTTTAGAATGATTTTAGAATTTGAAAGACACTATTAAATGACATAATGGTATTAAATTAACCTGTTTTTGCAATGACATTTGACAGTCCTTGCTAAATCGCACCCTACTGTGCACAGGAGAGGATTTAAAAGATTACAAGTGCTTGGTTTAGAAAAAGATGAAAGTAAAACTGGCCCAAGAAATATAGATGTAATATTTTACATTTATTTTTGTTCATATGGCACTCATAATGGACACTCATAATTATGACAGACTCACATATGCCTGTAATGTTTGTGTTGATCTGTAAACTCAATAATGTTTTAGAATTCGGAGCATTATGTTGTCTGAAAAGCTTCTAATTATGCTTATTCTTTCCTTTTGCATTTTTCTATTGTGAAGTAGATACACATAGAATGCTAAAATCTTTCCATTCAGCAAGGACACTATTAATGAAAAATGTCAGAAAACGGCATTGCCAGTCATTCAGTCGGATTCACTCTAGAAAAAATAGGCTGCCTGCAACCCCAGGAAACTGTTTCCCCTTGTTTGCTTTTGTTGTGAAAAGGCCGTGTAAAGGTAGGCACTGAATTTCATGACTTCTGGAACTGCTAGAGAGCTTTTGACAGAGAAATTAGAACATTACAGATTTTTCTCTACTAAGGTCTCTGTAACAGCCCATCAGCTGAGTACAGGATTAAGGCTGTACTGCAAAGCCTGTTAAACTCTAAGCAGAATCCATGGGCTCTGTAAATATTAAGAACACTTGTGGGAAGTGTTTGGTATGCAGGTGTTCATTAATATTGCTTTAACTAAAAAAAAAATCTGGTTTGAAAATATTTTTTTAAATGTGTAAATTCTAGTTTAGATTGTAACCTCCCCATTGTGGCGGCTTATTGTTCAGTCACAGCACAGGTCATCATAAAATGCAGGGCCCTGCTTTAACAGAAGAATACTAGAGCATTCATATACATCAGACAGTAAGCTTGGAAGCTGGCAGGGTCAAAAGGTAGACTCTAGTACAGCCTGGTGAAAAGGCCTATCACATTTTGAGTTCTTCTCCCATTTCCAGTAACAGGCCCAGCACAAATCAAAACAACATCCTGTTTATTCCTTGTCTTCTAGCTTACAATGAATAATAAACCATTTGGGGAAAATAGTTCCCTATATATTTAATAGAACAAACAAAAATAATATACTGGACACCTCTGGAAAAATTTGTAGCTGTTGTAATGCACGAAGAAGCTGAGTTTTTGGGTTTCTATTGCTAAATGATGCAGTTATAACTGACATGTGAATAATAAAATCCAAATTTTGGCAAATACGAATAGAAGAAACTAACCAAGCGGTCCTCCAGTTGTGCTCAGAAGGAAGGACAGGACAAAGGCAATATTATAATCCACAACCTTTTGAGGGCTAATCAAGCACACAAGATTAAAATAAACACTCAGCTCTAAGAAAATCTATATTGTGCTCCAACTCAAAATATGCTGACAGCCCAGCTTAACAGGGAAAGGAGAGTTAGGAGCTGGCTCTATATCACTCGGTTCTTTACCCATACAGAGGAAAGAGAATCCGTAAGATTTCAGCCAAGTCTGTGAAGGGGGAACCATGCAAACAGCTGCTAGATTGGGGTCCAGGGATGAGTTCTGCTTTCTTCTAGTTCGTAAAGTTACTAAAAGTACAATTTCATTGTGTTCTTTTGCAGCTGTCTTATTTTAATTTGAAATCCCATGGAGCCCAAATATGGGGCTATGTTTTCAGGTCTGGAGAGCACTGTTGCACCAAATAAGGTGCCGAAACTGAAACTAGATATAAAGTTATTATTTCCCTATTTAAAAATAAACAAACTAACCTGAAAGCAGAGTCTCTGCAGCAGAACAGGAGATTTGGGTTGTGTTATATCCACAAATCTTGGTGTTTTAATTTTTATAGTAATCATTGTAGCAAGAAAGAAATATGATATTCTAACTTTATATGTTATTACTAAAAACAGATAGCTTCTTAGAGAGAAACTGCAACCACAGTTGCAGTTTACAACCACAGAGACCTCAATAGTGGCAATTCCAGACTGAAAATAAACAAAGATCTGAAATGTATAAAAACTACACCAGAGAATATAAAGGCAACTGTTGTACCACAGAATGCAATAGTTAATCTATCGTTACTTTGACATGTGCAAAGTGCCTACCATGACAGTATCTGAGACATGCTTCTGAAACTTTCTAGGCTAAAATTTATTTATGTAGATTGCAAAATAAAGCACTTAAAATTTAAGAAAAGCTAGATTTAGGCTGGTGTTATAAATGTCATTCTCTCTTTATGCCTTCCCAGCCTATGCACTAACTGAAACAGGGCACCACTAGGCAAATAATAGGCTATCATGTAATTGTACACTGTATCATAATGTATTCACTCTAGAAGGCAAAATTAAAGCTACATTTACTTTCATGGGAAGAATAAAGCAAGTAATGATGGCGAAGATTTTAGAAGCCTGTATTTGTCAAGAACAGAGAATTAAAAGGCTTTTAGCAAATGGAGTTTTTTAACTGGTAAAAGTATCACATTGAAATTCTCCACAGTTACAACTCCAGCACCGGTGGTAATAATGGAAGTGATGTTAGAAGCAGGGTTCAAGGCACTGAGGCTCAAATTGCTGTCATCACCGAGGGGAAATGCTACATCTAATTGTAGACTCTAAAACAATCAGCTAGCCTGATTTAGTTTGATGCCCCATCAAGATTCAAATACTGAACTTAGGTAGGATTTTCTGGAAATAGACTATATATAAACTCTTAATGTGACTTCTGGAACATACACTGTTCAAATGTTGTCCTCTTTATGCTCATTTTTTAAATTAATTTTGTAGCGTTTTATGGCATTTAACAAATTTAATGATCAGAAGATGTAATTTCTTACAGATTTGCTTTAGAAGAAACACAAGCATGCTGAGATCTAAGAGGACAACTCTCACAAGAGCTTGTATTCACAACAACCTCAGTTGTCTCACTTTCAGAATGAAAATAAGCTAAAGCATTTCACACAGCAGGGTTCTGTTTCTCATTCTAGAAGGTAATTAATCTGAATACTAATAAAATATCATTAACTTTTATCTTCTTCTTGTTGTTGCAGTAACAAATCATTTCTCAGCATTATTCAGAGGGTGTTTTACAGATACAGACCTACATATCACCAAAGGCTGGGAGTATTCCGATTGTACATTTTGGTTCATGCTTATTTCTAATAATTATATTAACCACATTACTCAATAAATATAATTTCAAGGAAATGGAATTTACCTTCTAAAATATGCAATTCCCATATGCAGCCACTGGATGGACTTATGGAGCCAGTGAATATTTTCTGGTTGTAGACAAGATGCACAATTAGGTGAGCAACCGGGAAGAACATTGCCTTCTGGTCAGGTGCAGAAATTTTCTGTAGAAAAGGCCTGAGCCCAAAAAGCAAGATACAAGAAGGGATTTTAGTCTCTCCTTGTCAATCAATCCTTATTTTTCAACACAATTAGTTTAAGAAAAAACAGGCTGTGGAAATGAAACAGAGTGTTACGAAAATTGGTTTGTAGGAGAACACATAGGTCAGTTCCAAACATGGTTACTTGGTATTAAAGTTCTAGGGTAAAAGCACAAAAAATTGTATTGAAAAGAAACTTTTTTTTTTTAAATAGCTCAGTTTGGAAACTGAAGCAGATCAGAATTATTTGAAGTTCTGTTCAATTTTTTAGAAGTATGCTACTTTCAAATGCTCATATTCTTTAAGAACGGATTTGGAAGGTATTTGCTTTAGCTATCTTACCTTTTTCTGGAATATGAACCATGTGAAAATTTGAATCCGTCTGCATAGTAAGTGTAAAACAAGCCCTGCATTAAGTATGTGTATGATCATCCATCAACATAAAAGATGTATTCCTTTTTTTTACTATAGCTGGCTGTCACAATTACTTCTGAGTATTTCAAATGTATTATATTTAATTATATTACAATCTACTTAACGCACTTTTTAGACCAGTTGCCATTTCAGTGTATACAGCAGTGATAACACATATATGCAGTTCCATACTCTGTGTTCTGCTGTTGTGTAACTAAGAGGAGTAATAGGTATCAGTTGTGGCAGGAAACTCACTAAATCCACCTGACTCCTGGAACTTCAAGTAAATAGGGTTGTTGGGGGGAGAACAAAGTTAAGCAGGGGAATGAAAAGTATAATGAAAGAAGAGCTGTTGCATACATCTCACTGTACTCACTGTTCTTTATCTGGGGGCAGTGACAGTGACTAATATGGCCTCTTCCTGTAGATATAACCAGCTACGAGATCTAAATGTGGATTACATGGTTTTATCACTTTATTTCACAGCCATCACCCTATTCTGTCCCAAATTATTTAGAATGGCACTAAACCTAACTATAGTTGAGATTACTCTGCATGCCTGAACTTCTTCTGTCTTTGTACTGTGAAGGTCATATGCAGACTCTCTGTAGTGAGCGAATGTCCTGTGACTATTTAATTGCATAGGATAGTCTTACTGGGTACCTATTATAGCCAGGATGAATGAGATACAGTTTTAAAAAGCATGTGACGAGGGAAGGAAGGCTGTATCTGGTTCAGTGTGACTGTCTATTGCTTTCAGCCCTCTTCTGGAAAAAAACATGAAAGGAGACTACGGACATCTCAGCTAACAACCCCTTCTCCATCCTAATTCACTTCTCAGCCCCGTACAACAGGAGATCTGTGGATAAAACAAAACCTGCAGAAAAATCATTCCGAATCTCCTGAGTATTTTACTGCTTTCTATCATATTCTTTAAATTACAGTTACTTTTAGTAAAGGAAATGAAGCCTGATACAGGGCCCCAAACAAACTAACTGAGCAGCCGCATTTAAAGTTATGCATGTACTTTAACACCATTCTAAGTCAGGAGATGATATCCATGAGTTAATTGTTTGTGGTGATAAGACAGGCCATCAAATAGAATGGGATTACACCTCTTAAAATTATAATAATCATTGTGCCCATCACTGGACACTGTTTGGAAATGCATGCAATGCTTCTCTGGTATGCCAGGGCTCCTGAATGCCATATGTTGTCCCGATCTCAGATGGGGGAATACCATCTGGTATAAAAGCCTTGCAGTTGGCACTGGAGACTGCAGGCTCCTCTCTCTCCCTCCCTACCTCTCTGACAATTACAAAGACAGTGATCTTGCAGGAATGAAGTCAGGCTACAAGAATATTGAATGACTGAGTCAGAGACTAGGAATGGGACTGGCAACTGCAGAGACTGCCTGATACATGTCATTGCCCAAAAGCAAAACTGTGACAAATCAGATCCTCTTTTACCTCTCCCTATGTAGTGGGACCTTCCCCCTGATCTCCCCGCTACGTATAGTGTCATGTCACAGGTGTGCGCTCCCTGCTAAAAACCTCCTGGGAAACTCCATACCTCAGTCAAGAATACTTCCCCCTGCAAAGCCCCTGAGCATAACTTGCTATTCTCGGCTTGCTCTGACCTCCTTTAATTTCTTGACCTTGTTCTGGAACTAGGTGTTGGTCTGCTTTTAATCATGCCAGACCAACCAAACAGCAATCTTCTCATACCAATACTGATTTAGGAAGCCTCTGCAAAGCTGTTACATTGGGAATCTTCAACCTTATAGAGATTAGGTCACAAACTTCCTTCCAGGGTAGGCGGCACCATAAGCTGCCAGCTCCAAGCTGGTACAGTAAACTGGGTGGGGCAGCATCCTAATATTATAGAGGGCAATGTAGACAGAGCCTATGGAATAACTTGTACCACTAATCTAACCACCTACACAAGCAAATCAAGTGAATCATCTACCTTACTGGTCTACCAAGTCTCAGACACACATGTGATACTGCATATACAATGGGAGATTGGCTCACATGAATTAGATTTTTAAAGTGCTTCTAAATTACATGTTATAATTCAAGCTACTTAAAAACACATGCTCAGTTTGGGAGCGGTCCTCCTTCAGCCTGAGTATCTAGGTAATGTGTTATTCTAGATGAACCACTGAATAAGAAACTGTTTATTCTTAGGCATAGCATATTAGCTGGAAGTTCTGAAACCAATGAATTGCAAGATACTCTCATTATTCTCTCACTATGTCAAACTTTCCAATCTACTCTAGTTAGGAAATATGAAATAAATATCTATACCTATAATGTTGCTTTTAATGAAAGATCTGTCAGGCAATTAGTTGCTAGATCTACAAATGACAAAGCTGATTCAAAACTCTTAATCTTTTCAACTCACAGATCGTTCAGTATATTGCTTTATTTGCATTGGATGCGCTACTCAAATCATTCAAATTAGTAACCAATCTGTTCCTGTTACTGTACACCTGAAAGTGTAATAGCAAATCTGTCCTATTACAGCCAAATGACAAATATCAGAAAAAATGTTGCCAAGACTGCCTGGTTTGTCTCTGTTGAAGCCTGTGGCTTCCCACCTGTTCTGTGCAATGCCACTGCGTATACTATGTCACAGTACAGGCTAAGCACAGCTTGGAACGTTGCAAGTGTGGGTGACATATGACATTCAATATGAATTCCCCTCACTTAATTAACATCATGTACTTTCTTTGACACAAAAATTTTAGTAGCATATTCTTCTAATTCAGAAAATTGGCTTTGACTTCCTTTTGGGCATTCGTGTGTGCCATTCTGAAGAAGTAACAAGATTACAGTACTCATTGCTCAACCCTGACATCTGAAATGTCTAAACCTCATGCCAAATTATTTTCTGCTTATCCAGAGTGCTTGCATATACTCATGCTGATAGGTATGTCTTATCTCCTGACACTTCAGTGTTGATTTCAGATTAGCTTTTTAAAGACGTAAAGACTATCAGTGCATGTTTCCATGTGCTCTGTAACCTGTTTCTACTCAATTCAGGGTTTAATTTCTGACACCACACACATAGCCTTTGCTCACTGAAAGCAAATATCCATGCAAATATGAAGGAAGAAGGAATTTGAAAGTAAAAATAGTAATTTGCAATTCCAAAACAACAGTTGAAAAAATTGATAAACCTAACCTGGAGAAGATCTGCTTTCCTTTATGTATAATCAAATTCCAAAGACAGAATTTGGTAACAACAGGCTTCTCTTCCCACTAACATGTATGTATCCAGAGCTGACCAACTAAGTTTACAGGCAAGCTCGATGAAGCAAGTCCTGATCCAGACGTAACCCTAGCCCTATTTTGCTTGCCTTCAGTGCTCTAAGACTCCTTGTACCATGTCACAGCTATCTGTGCCTGACTTTGATCCTCGCTGCTTTATAATGAGGTATGTCTTTTTATGAGTTGGTTCTTTAATGTACGAAAATGAGACATGAGATGTGAAAACATGTTACATGGTGTACTTTTCACTCAGAAATGTGAGTCTCTCACTGCCTGCTAATGTGCAGATCGCATGCCACAAATCCATCCTCACTAGAAATCCAACCCAACCCTAGTGAGGGAATGGATTCCTTCAGAAGGAGTGGGGGGAAGAATGCAGGGTATTAATTTCATGTACCAATATGCATTGCTACGTACCAATACTCATATTAATTTCATGTACCAGTATGCATTTTCCTTATCCATGATTCAGAGCCTCTAGACGAGCTCAGAGCTAATAGCGAATGACTCTGAAAATCAAGGGAATAGTCTTTATACCTGTGCTTGAGTCATTCGTGTAAAGAGCTCACTGACGAGCAAAGATCAATGGAAAAGGATGCCACAATTACATAGCGAAGGTGTACATCCATGTGTGTGTCAATGGAAAAGGAATATAGCAGTCTAGAAAAACTACAAAACTCATAGTATGTATAGAACAGAGAAGCATATTGTGATCTTTTTCATGATGTGTTGTTTTTGCATTAAGGAGTTCAGGGATTTCTAAATATAGCAGTATTATGTAGCAGCATTACTTAGATAAACTGGAGTGGCAATGTCATTTTATCTAAAAATAGAAAAAAGCTTCTCCCTAGGAATACCTAAAGATTGTAACTGTGATTTCACAATCAGCTTAAGCCAATCCAAGTTTGCACAGTTATGGAAAGCAGCTGTCCTGTCCTCTCCTCCATCTCCAGCTGCAAGTTTCTGCTCTTTCCTTGCCAGGGCTCTGTGCCATTAAACAACACTATGCCATCACCAAGCTATGCTCAGTTCCCTTAACAAAGCCACCCTACATCTGGGCAGCTCAGAGAACTCAGCAGGAAACTCAGTGATGAGCGGTAAGGAGGCCTTATGTAGCATTAAGGTTAGATATTAATGAGGTGTGAGTGACTGGAATCCAGAGATCCATTTTCATGCTTAAGCTCCTGATACAGTGGATGGCTGCATGCCTCCAAATGAAATCCAAAGCAACTACAGAAATGATTAGGAAGCTGCCTGAAGACACTGTCTTAGCAAATACTTGCCTAGAGTAGGTTAAGAGGCAAATATCAGTGCATGGATGCAGGTGCTCTAACTCATCTACATGGCGTCACCATGCAGAATTTCCAGAGAGTCAGGACAGATCATTTTCCTCCGTTAATGTGATCTAGCAGGGGAGAACACTATGGTGATAACATTCCCATTCACAAAATGGTAGTAGTCCTTGGTCAGAGGTGGGAAGTCTGTGCTAATTTCTTCTTTGGCCAAGTGCAGTTAAACACAAGTCTCTCTGAGATGTGCTGCGGTCATCAGGCTAACATTTTGTTGTTGGATGAGGGCTGGAGTAAAGGAAACGGTCAGGCATTTGTGATACTTGAATTTGTACAACTTGAAGAGAAAAGGGAATGCAAGGTGCATTGGGCAAGATAGGAAACATGACACTAATCCTTTAATGTAAAAAGAAACAAAGAACAATCTAAATGACAAGATGACATATTGTTAGTATGGGAAATACAGCTCTGCATCTGAATGTAGGGGAAAAAAAGATTTATCTTTCTTACATGTGAAATGCTAATTACTGTCAAATAAAAATAAAACAAAACAAAACAAAACAAAAAAACAACCCAAACCACAGATTTGTCTTACAAAACTTTCAGAGTGGTCTTTTTTCATGCATCCATATGGAAGCTGCATTTGACACAAATTAATTTACTTTTTCAAGCCTGCAATTCCTGCTGTAAGGCAGTACTCATAAAGAAGCCACTACTTCCATCTATGCAAAGTTACGTGAATAATGATGAGCAATCTCAGGTATTTCTAAAATGTAACTTATACGGCTGTAATTTCACTGTCTCAGCCAGAATGCCTCCAGGTCAAGTAGTGGAGATGCATGCCACAGCACCATCTGTCAGACTTTTTGAAAAAGTACAGATATTTCACCATTCCTGTTTTTCGATTCTTCTTTCCCGGATTGAACACAGGAGTGATGAGACTATAGAGCAGTTTGCTGTATCATGCACAGAACTTTGATCCTCAGCCTTCAAACAAGTTAAAGCAATCTGAAGACTATTTCAGATTGGACTGTCCTGCTAGACCAGTACGACTGCTGCTCTTTACCTAAGAATCTATTCATGAGCTGCCAGTCAGGTCACACAAACTCTCAGTTCAAAGAACAACAGAATGAGCTACCCATTTCCACGGGAGCTCTTACATCAACACAGAGCATCTCACTTACTTGAATTCCCAAGTGCAAATCAATAGAAAGGATGTAGAAGAGGAAGTATTAGGCACAATCTCTGCTGATCACCAGATTTGTATTGAAAAGACAATCAGAAACTGCCTGTTCTACTTAAAAACTGCATTCAGTAACAGAGCTTTCTTTCCTTTTGTTACAAAGAATGAAGATCAATTGCAATATGTCATTTCTAATTCACTTTCACAACATAGGGTAAGAATGTATTTAAACAGGGAGATAGGCCATATCAGCTGCTCTTACAAGCAGACCATAAAAAAGGAACTGCAGCTGTCATTATTAGGTAACACCTGTATTCCTGGCTGTAAAATGTCTGGAATTCAATCAGATTTGAACTTTGCAGAGTGTTTGCATACATGTGTCAGTTCACAGTTCTCTGTTCTCTGCACAGACCAAGACACCATTGTTAGTTCCCCTTTGCATCTAGAAAAGGGATTGGCTTTCTTTCTTACTTTAAAAAAAAAAAAAAAAGGCACAGCTTTCCTACTTATCATCTTGGTAAAAAAAAATATTGATGGACAGCTGGGGACTCTACACTTGGTCACTGATCATGGCCATAAACAGATACCAAGTCTGATGCAGTTTTGCCGTATATGATAAGATAATTTGTTTATTTCAGAGTACTTTCAGTATTATCTTAAATTTAGGCTTACAGCCAATCTGTTAGGATAGGAGGAGAAAGATAGAGACCAGTATAAAAATTAACAGCTACGGTTAAAGTACAAGGCAGGAGACCTGAAGCTGTCTGCTGTATCTGAGAGACATTTTAGGGATCTAAGTCTGAGCAGGACGCAGAGACTGCTGAGGGTGGCCATGTGGATGGCCGGTGGCTGGGAAGTGCTATAGCATCCTAAGATCAGCTGAGAGGGTATCAGTGACACTGCAGCATCTTAGAACTGGGAAGTGTTTTCTAAATGAATCTGTTTTAGCTAGGCAGGAAGTAAAGGGAGCTGTTTTCTTCCGAATCTGCTGCTCTTACCTGGACCTCATTCTGGTTGTTCTCTTCTAACTGTACATACTTCAGAATGTAAGAAAGAATGCTTTTGTGTTTTTGCAAAGAGATGTTGCATTGTTTAGGAGGAAAGAATGCGGTGTTGAGACATGCTTGCAGTGATAAGAAAGCTTACCAGACAAGCTTGTAAAATACTGACAACAGCCAGACTCCGTAATAGAATTAGGTGAGAATCATGGGGTCAAGTCAGATAAGGGAAGGGACCCACCTCACAAAGTGAAAAGTCACGAGAAACCTGGAAAATAACAGGTTGGCAACTGAAAGCCATGTATGGTCTGTGAACCGTTGGATAGGTTGTGAACCTGGAGTACCCAGTCAATGGAGAAACAGGGGAGGGTCCTGAGAGTCGCGAAATAAAGTATATAAACTGGGCTGTGTAACTGGTAGGTGTGCTCCTGCTTGCAGGATGCCCGCCATTGCAATCGCGAATAAATAAATTTCCTTCACCAGAGAACCCGCCTGGAGAAAATTATTGAGACGTTTCTCACAAGAATAGAGAAAGAAATAGATATAATCAGCCATACATGGGACTCCTGCAGTCAAGAAATCTGCTATTTCCTACAGCACAGCTAGGGGCATAGAGAATTTGCTATTCTCTAGAAGCTGAGATGTGAGATTTTACGATTGTATTCGCAAATATCTAAGTGCCACCAAAGACACACACTACATAAAGGGGCTGGAATGGAAACACTCACAAATGACTGCAGGAGCAGCAGAAAGGAGGAGCACAGGTACAAATTATGATAAACACAGTTATACTGATGCATGGAGAACCGTAGTCTTGTCAAACCAGCAGAAAATTACTGTCCCTCCCCATCTCATTTTGTACAGAGGGAGAAAGAGAACTTGTATTACCTATGATGATAAGTCTCCAACTGGGCTTCTTTAAATTACAAATGTCTCTGATAGCAGAAATAGAACTCCTGATTTTTCATAGGCAAGAATTATTTTTAAAATGTACTTGCAGTGAACAACCATCTTCTAAAAAATATTAAAAGGCTTTTATGAAATGAAAAGCAGAGTATGAAGGCTCCCACAGCAGAAGTATTTAATTTTAAAACTCTAGTTGTGCTTTGTTTTCCAAGTGTAATTATCAACAACTGCTAGGATCCTACTTGAAGGAACAGAACTTTTTTTAAATACTAGATCATTTTTTTTGTTTAATAACTCTTTTCCTTAAGAGTTTTTTCTTCTTTTCTTCTCGTGTGTGCAGCCTTTAATTAGTCTGTTCAGACATAGGCAGTATTAGCTAGACTCTGTCACAATTACCCACATTTGGTAGCTAATTACTCCTTGAATAGTCTAAAGGCTACCAGCAATTTTAGTACAATTGGCAGCCTGGGGCCCCTAGGAGCTGTTCCAGCAACCAAGAATAGCTGGAACAGAGAGGCTGGCCAGCCGTGACCCTTTCTCCTCAGCCACAACCTAACATATCTACTATGCCAAAGGCAAGAGCAACACAGAAATACTCCCGAGTGGCTAAATGTGCTCTCTTTATGGCCTTTTAAAACTAATGGAGTAGCATAAAGAGACTATAGGGAAATGGAAAATAGGACCTTTTAAATGCTAAAGCATTGGCAGGACTACTAATGATTTTTCAGTTTTGCAATGTTCCATTAAAACAAGAGTACAAAACACTTACATGGGATCAAATTCTGACACAAGACTTTTATTCTAGTGCAATTTTATTCGCTGATGCCTCATGTTGCAGTAATTTACACCACTGCAATATGAGCGTCAAGTGGGTATAAAATGCTGTGACGTGACTTGCTAACGTTTCATGTGTATTTTACGCAGGTACAAGTAACTTCACAAGGGACACTGCAGTGAAGAATCAAGATCTGTGACTTCAGTAAAATGATTCTGGCTGTACACTTGTGTGACACCAGTGGCAGACTAAAATTAACATAAAAATTAAAATAAGAACTTCAGCTTCAAATACACTGCTAATTCAGATTCTGTTCCACAACTCCAATCAGCAGTATTGCATTTGCAGAGAACAGGGAATTGCTTTTAAAAAATTTCTGAAGATTACAAGGGATCCCTTTCTAAGTGTTTTGGTAGCTACATCCTCACTGAAGAATTAGCCCATTACCTGTTTTTGCTAATCCCTTCAATTTAGACCAGTGTTCTCACAAAAAAAAAATAATTATTTTTCCATCAGATTCTCAAAGGGAACCGACTCTTCTTGCATTGCATGACCATTTGACGTGGTGCCAGAGAAGAGGCGCAGCACTTGATGTAAGTCAGAGGGAAGAGTAGAACTGGCCCTATCCACTGGCTGCCCACTGTTACCCTGAATTAGGCACATGGTAAAACTGCACCCCATTCAAAGACATTCTGGAAACTATTTCCACTGAACTGTGGAGAACATAAGAAACGACAAAAGATGTTGCACGATTATTAGCCCTCAAGGTAGTAGGCATCCATTGTGCAGAGTTGGCAACTACGTTCTGTTAATTTAACCTTTAGCTTATCAGTGCTGATGAGCAAACTGATCCGAGTATACCTACAGATACGTCAGCATTGCTGAGGCTGAGTATAAGACAGACACTGGATGCCGAGCAACAGCAACCACCTAGCTCAGCTGGCAGCAGCAACACCACAAAGCCATACATGAAGATACATTGCCTTTGGCAGCAATATTGACTTAAAGTACTTCCAGCAACTTTTCCCTCCTTCCTGCCTGTCTTGTTCCCTTGACAACCATATGACTTTTATCAACACAACTGTTCGTACGGCCACGCTGAGAATCAGGCCTAGGGCACTAGACAGTTAGTAAAGAAAAATTCTGAAAAAAAAAAATGTTGTTGGGCAGTTTAAACTGGATTAGTTTCCTGATTCAGTTCACAAACATCCGCATAAACAGCTGTGTTGGCACAGCCAAAAGGGTGTCAGGAACAAGCAGCTGGCAGTTGAGGTGGGTCCTGGGAACGCCTTAAAACAGGCTGCTGCTGGGAAAAGTGCGCGTGGAACAATACCTTGACTGTATCCGCCTTGGCACTGCATACTCACGTGTGTTGGCCAGTTCCAGAGCCGTGGCCCATGACTTTATGTACTGCAATTAGCTGAGGCACCAGCAAGCCTTTCGCAGTCTTTGTGAGGGAACGTGCCTGCCCCTCGGGGAGCAGGGTAGGATTTGGAGAAACAACCGAGTGTTCTTAGCACCCAATTGCAAATCACCAGCTTACAGGAAAACTAAAACATATCAAATTTGGGTTCCACTGACATATACATGCAAACCTTGATCCTCTTGACTACCAGCAGCAACAGATACTCCCCACCTCAGTTCTTCAGTGGCAGCTATGCTAAGACCATGTCCAAAGCACTGCACAAAATGCACCCAGGCTGTAAGAGCTACAGCACTTCCTGCAATAGCTCTGGCATCCTGACTTGCAATTTCCTGCCCTTTGTGCTCCCCTAACCTCAGAGTCCAAGACTGGAAGAAAAGACAAAATTACTTCCTACAGTGGTTCTGCTCATAGATCAGATACTACGATAGACATACTGTAGGACAGATACTGTGGAAAAAAAATCATAACAAAGTAGTCAAACGCTAGAGCAAGTTGTCCAAGGGCCTACTGACTGTCTATCCTTGGAGGTATTTAGAACTCAACAGGACAAGGCCATGACCAACCTCATCTCAACTTGCCCTGCTCTGAACTGAAGTTGGACCTCACATGACTTCCAGGAACCCTTCGAACTAAATTATTCTGATTCCGTGGCCAAGGAGCACCATGTGCATGACTCTGACAAGGCTCTGACGGCAAAATGTGGTTTAAACTGAGTAAAGGTAATGCTCAGTATTAATCCCAAATAGCAGTCAAAGCAAACCCTCATCCTATCCTTTTGTTACTTATCCATTTCCCAAACTATCATTTCTTAAAGTATTTCACAAAGTCACCAAAAGCTTCCCTTTTTGTTATATATAACCCTCCCATATGTTTGCCATGTAAGCATCAGATAATGGAAGTGGTTCTGAGGAGCTCAGTTCCTAGAAGCAAAACCTGAAAGGTAAAGAGTTACTGTTAAATTTTGAGATTTTACAGTAGCAAAGGAGAAAGTATTGATTTGGGGGTTTGAGTTTCTTTCCAGACTGTGGAGATCCTATGTCTTTTCCCACCTCTTTTTTTCATATGCTTTGAAAATGTAGCTCTGATACTGCACGTAGCTGGGGCGTGGCACCGAGGGAAATGGAGGCTTGTTTTCCACACTGGGCCTGTTCTCGTTCTTTTTTAGTATTGCTTTTAACAGGACAGAGCCAATGTGAAGCCTGAGATAGGGAAGACAAAGCCATAACTAAGTACAATTCAGGAATCATTTAGAGGGCAAAAGCCTTGGGATAGGGATAGGAGAATGATTTATGTTGCCAAAAAGAAAAACAAATATTAAATACTTATTTACAAAAGCATTATTATGTTCATTTTCTGGAAGGCTGGAAGGCTGTGGAGACCTACTCAAGAAATTAGAAGGTGGTTTCGCCTTGCAGTATTAGAACCTTTCCAAGCATTTTTTGTTTTGGGGGGATTTTTTTTTTCCTATCATCTGTGGGCAAATCCTAAGTTAGGTGTGCCGTTTATCATCGCTTTGCAATGAGATTTAAGCACACTGGGAGTTTACAGCACAACAATTATAATAATTACATATAATTATAAATTATATTGTGTAAAACTTTTCTGTGTGTTTCACCTTACTGGTGATATGTAACTTATTTTAAAAGAGATTTATATCTAAAAAAATGTTTAGTAAGGTTTTTGACAGATAAAAAATGCATTAGTAAGGTTTTATAGACATTACTGTGTAATGGTGAATTATTTCTTTTGTGATCAAGATGCTCTCGCTCAGACACATTTTGATGATAGGGCATGTTCTCTGGAGGCTGGTATGACTGGCATGGGAGCATAGAGAAACAGTGGCTAGTTCACTGGAGTGGAACTAACTATGCTAAGGGCAACGGTTCTTAACAGACTCTTCCACAGTGTACTTTACAGCCAGAGCACCTCACTGACAGAAGACTGGCCGGCAACAGGGACACTGGGAGGAAGGAAGGTAAGTAGGAAGGTGGAGGAATACAAGACTATGCCCACATCTGAGGGAGGGATCAGGTTTCTGTGTACCAAAAATCTCTTGGAGACATGGTTATACAAGCATTCCTCAGTCTCACCACGCTTACTATCCTCTTCCACATTGTCCACTGTCCAAAATGGAAGAGTAAGTTGACAATGTCTTTTTAAAATATCCGATTTGGTTTGAATTCTGCTGAAAGTCCAGCAAACTAACATGCCCTATCATTCAAGGAGATCAGAAGCTCCTTGTAGCATCTGGGCTGACGGTACTCAGTATTTTTCATCAGTTTCTTTGCTTTAGGATTTGTGGTTTCCCCCAAGTCTCTGAGCATCCAAAACAGCCTGCCTCAGAAAAAGTCTCTATAGTATCTGCTGCTGAGTAGCTGGACCCATTCAGTCCCAAGTGCACTGTAATCACTCACAGGATGGCTGTTGTTTCTCTTGCAGATTGAAGTCAAATACACAAATCACATTATGGATTAAGTGCCTTATATGCACCAAATAGCTATGTACATCAGAACTTCGTGTATTTCATCGACTTGCTCTTGGAAGTGTTTTCTATTGATGAGCTTTAACAAAGCATCACTTTAAGCAAAATCCAACCCCGCAGCATGTTTTAAGTTATCTTCTCTTCTCCAATACATTTAGTACTTGTATAGCATGTAATGTGATTGCAGTTAAAATAGCACTAGTAGTACAGATTACATCTGAATGGTCATGAGCTCAAGCCTGCATATAGAGTACATGATGTGAGTGCTTTGTAAGAATTGAATAGTGGTACGCTGCCAAGAGTCCATTATGTTGTTCCTCCACAGGAAACTGTATTGAAAATACCAGTCTCTCAGTACAGTCTGGTCCCATTCTGAGAACAAATGTAAGCTTTTAAGAGGTGGTAGTGGTAGTAGAAATAGTAGTAGGAGAATGCTATAAGATGTTTCAGCTCTGTCAAGAATGGTTTTGCAAAGTTCACTGAAATGTAACAAGAGAAATGGAATGGCGCCTTAATTTCTAAAGAGGAACTTTTGGATTCTCCCAAAGGGGTATCTTAGTAGAATTACAGCTCTACAAACTCTTAACTAAGACCTGCATAATAAGAATCATTGCTAAATTTGGGGGGTGTGATGTTTACATGAGACAGGCATGCTGCTTATCGATGATTCCAATTTTTAGGGGTCTTGTATCTGTAAAAGTTTTATTAGCAGAACTCTGTCAGTTAGAACACGCTTATTAACTTTGTTATACCAGCACAATTGGTATAGATGCAGTCATACCAGAACAAAGCTGTTTTACAGCCCGCAGTACCTGCTGTGCATTACAGAAGTATTTCTGTATTCGTGGAACTGCATCTACCTTACAGTATCTTCTTCTACTTCAACTTATTCCCTAGAATGGATGTACAGGTATGCTCTTACCTTGAGTTTGCCAGGAACAATCCTTTCAGTTTATCCCACAACACCATTCACTTTTGGCAGGTCTGCTATAAATTCTCAGCTCCATTTGTTTCCATAAACTAGATAGTTTGGAGAAGAAAAAAATCAGAGGCAGTGCCAGTTTTCATATTGCCTGCTATTCTTCAGTTAAATCAGTTCCATGGGCTGGTCCACTATGCACCCAAAAAAATTGTTGCGCTAGCCCAGTAAAGACTGAAGTGCAGGTGCAAAAATGAGTAGCCAAGGTTGTTTAAACTATGTTAGACAGTACTGCCATTGAATGTTGAATTGCAGTTGGTTACAGTCTGTGGCCAAAGATGGACAATGATGCGGTGACAAAAGTAAGTTCATAAATTCTAATGGAACTAAATGACAATTAACAAAATTCCAACAAAACCTTGAACAACCTCAACCTATTTTATATCAAAGTTAGTAACACCTGTATACACATACTAATGGGTTCGGCCCTTAGACTTAGGAAATCTCAAAAATCATCTGGCTCACACTATAATATTCTTGTTTACTATGTTCACTTCCAGTAACTACTGTCATGACGATTCATCTTCAAAACAAAATGCCAAAGATACATAATATGACACAGCAGCTGCATATGTTAAAGAAGAAACATGGAGGGATGCACAAAATCAAATCTTTCACAACATGGGCCTGAACCTAACCCTGTAATTTCAAGAATTATGTTACTAATTATCATTATGAGTCGATTTTTCCCATCTCATTATTTACATTTACGCATGAGTGCACTTGGGATTTCCATATAAATCATATTCTAAAACATTTCTGTATCTGCCTAAGGTGTAAAACATAGTCTGAATTTGTGACTCTCCCTTTCTTTCCCTCTGAGGAAAAAAATGTCAGTCTATTTACAGCTAATCAGATATATACATGCTCAGACTTGAAAAAGATCTGTCTAATGACTTTGTAGGGTTTACAGCATAGTAGGGTGGTAGGCTATCATCCTGTGAGATAGTAAATACCTTGACAAAATAATTTTGTCCCAGGAGAGTTCGCATCTGATGAGATATTGTCTGTTTGTACTACTCTACCTTTATGCTGGATCAGGCATAATATATCCTACCCAGCTGACAGAAAGCTGGCATAAAATCTGAATAAACACTGTAACATATGCTCTGGCTTATTCGATAAAAATGCAGTCACGTGCACATGCCAATACAGATCAAATTTTTACTGCCTGGAAATCCTGCACACACAGATTTGATATTACTTAATGTAGAAATGTAGCCTTACATTGTTTCATTTGTTTCTGTGTATTAATTAATTTTTAATTAGTTATTATGAGCATGAATAAAGACTACAGGTTTGTTTGAAATCTCCCTATCAAATACTTGTGTGGACCAAGCCTACTGTAATATAATGGTTCTCTAAGTAGAGACAAACATGATCTCCACACAGCATGAATACCTCTTTCCTAACACTGGCACGCATGATTTTGGACCTTCATGGTCTAAACAGAGATGATTTTACTTAAGGGAAAAGAGGCCGTAACACCCTTCAGGAAAAAAGATGTTGGACTGGCAGTATAACTGGGCAACTGGAGATACATTCATGTGTAAGGTGGAAATTTTTGTGTTATTTTTCACCTCTTTGCAGCCACTGATAGCACTGGAACAGAGAAAATCAAGCTACTCTGAATTTCAATAGGAGATAGTCCTGTGCAAGCTTTATGCTGTGCCTGAACTCTCATGCACACCTCACACTGTATGCATAGCTCAATCCCTTTTCAGCCCAAATTACTAGAAGTACATGGTTGCTGTTACCACTGGAGGAAAAGTTTAGTATCTAAAAATACTTCTGCAAGACTGAATTGAACATAGATGTTAACAGGAAGTTCCCAAATCCCTACTTATTTTATAGACAAGTTATCTCTTTCTTACTCTCTACAGGCTGTTTTTGTTTAATGCCCTCCCAGGTTCCAACTCTAACAAACTGACTTTTAAATTATAATATTGTATTCCTTCTTTGGAAGATGGATTTCCCATCTAGTTTCAGCCTAGCCCAGGTCATTATTCAAAATGAAAAGAAGGTAAGGGTGCAAAGAGAGAAAATATGGATACATGCACACTAAGCCTGCTTTTCCAGTGTCTTGTGTTTTATTTAGTCATACACGCCTCTGCTAGGTGAGTGTAAAACGCAGGTCAAAGGCTGCTATTTTGATTTGTTAGTATTATATACTCACTTTCAAAAGGTTTTAATAATGAAAGACTTGCAAAGTATTCTAGTCTATCTTCCATGTTGCTATAGTGTCTAAAAATTTTCCAGGAATGTACTGAGGCAAGTGCATATTTAACAGGAGGGTGATCTTTAAAAGACTTCAGTCCCTTCCCACTTGACCTCCCTCTCCTTAGTAGTGCAGCCTAGCTTGGCAGACATGATCCTCCTCACACGATACAGTAACAACCAGCAGCTTTCAGTGTGTGCTCATCTGTGAGAATGGGATGCTGTTGTATCTGCACTCTATTTCACTAAAATGTTCCGGCATAACCACCGGTTCCTTATGACAAAGTGGACAACCAGCATCTAAACAAACAAACAACTTCATTAATATTAGAAATATATAAAAGGAAATATTTAAGAACAATGGTATCAAACCTTCTGTCAGCTAAAAAAATACATTTTTCAACTATCTAGTGGAGCTTTGCATGCCTAGTGCAAACTAAAGCTAAAGTGAAATCTGTGAAAATGAAGTCTATAAATGCACTGTCACCATTTTAATGTGTTCAGCGCAATACTACACATGCTATTGCTCAGGGACCTCCTCATTAGTCTTTACAGAATCTGTATCTGCGTATGAACTGGATGCTGGAAACTATTCATTACCCTCCTCCTGAAGACCTTCTTTCCTCTTTTCTTCTCATGCTATGAAGTTGTCAGAGTTTCTTATCCCTTGTTCCTGTAGCACCTGCAGTAAGTCTTGGAATTTGGTGTTCCTCTTGCATCTCCACGGTGATGTCATCGGGAGTGAAACACGCTTGTTTCCTATCTGTAGCAATGGGCTTGCTCAGTCTCCTAAATGGCTCTTCCATAGTCAGAGTACCTGCAAAGTAAGAGAAAGGGAATTTGTTAATTATACATACAGTCAGAATGCAAAAGAAAATTGTTGCCTAGCTTGTTTGTGATAAAGGCCCCAATTTACAAATTTTAACACAACGGCTATGCTGTCTTTCTGAGCAAGAAGATGGCATCCTGTTCCAGCAGAGAAATTCCTTCAGCCAATGAAACAGAGATTTTGTAGACCCTGGTGACAATACCACATATCAGTGAATGTAAGTGTTAACAACAGAAGTGACCCTGCAAAGCTCATCTTATTAACTAAAAAGATCAACCAAAATTTCATCTGCATAATAAATTTTAAGTATTATTTATTAGAAAAAGGGCAAATGTTACCGGTGAGTTGCTGATGTAATTGCTGTTGCCTGATAAGTGTAATCTGGCCGTATTCTGCACCCTCCTCCCCTTTCCTCAATCAAAAAGAGAAAAAGAGGGCAGAAACTGAAAAACGTGGACTTTGCTACAGAGGACTCAGCAATTCACTCCGCACTATGAATGCCTGCCCAAGAACAGGAGCTGCATGTGTGCACAGTTTCCGCCAAAAAAAAAAATCAACTTACAAGGACAGACTGACTTTTGGTGACTTCTTACCCTGACACATTTTGTCCAATGAAGAGGTCCTACTACAGGTAGTCTAAGTTATGACTTAACTTTACTTCAGTTTCCCCTTGAGTGTAAATGATGTAGCTCTACAGATTACGACAACGCACAACAGAAAAGGCATCTAATCTTATGAAATATCTGAAAGTTCTGTGGCCATGTAAGCATGCTTAGAGTCATTAAGTCACTAAATTTACACTTAATTATGTATTTACCACTTTCCTCCTCAATAATGATGTGGACTTTCAGATGGAAGAGGGCAACAAACTCCTGCATAAACTGCTTAAATGTCTTTTGCCCTTGACAGAGGCTATCTCTCCAGCAAAACCAACACTGCAACTAACAGATATGTAAAAAAAACATATACTGGCTTGAAACACTGGTTCCTCCACTTTCATCCTGTAGAGGCACCTATAAATTCATTGCTAAAATCTCCTAGGGCAGCTAGTGGTCTAGTTTGTGAAACGATTGTTCAGGCTCACTGGAAAACCGAGGCACTGTAATTGCCTGAAGAACCCCTCTGTATAGCAGGCCTCCTATTAGAAAGAAGTGGTGATGGGAGGCAGAATATTCACAGCTCTGATCCCTGCCAGGTGCCCTGAGGAAGTACGCAACACATAGGCACTGCTGGACCTCTGATCCATAAGCTTTGCCTTTTAATATAGCCATTTGCTTTTACTTCAGTCATGTAACTGGGTTTTGTAAATGCTGTACTGAGCCAGCTGCCTTGAAACTGAATCTTAACTGTGCATATTTATTCCACTGTGGCCAAAACTGGGGCATGTAGTCTATTTCCTATCGCTACCTATCAAACACAGGTGTGCTTCCCTGGTCAGCTGCTGAACATCTGCAGTGATTCACTGGCTTGACAAACCAGGGCTCATTAGCTGCCTGTCTGAACCACAGCCTGGAACAGTCCATAAAGAAATTAGCGATTAAAGACTCAATAGATTAGAGAATGTCCCAAAGACTTAACAGAACAGAGATGGAAACACAGGTAAGCAGGACAAAGACATAAAAGAATGGAGAACAGAAGGAATGCCCGTCGTGACCTACTGCTGTTTGTGATCTTTACATCACAGCTAGCAGCATTATGCATCAACACCAGCACTTACAGGGAGAACAGCAGCTGAGGCAGACACCTGCAGACAACCTAGAAGATGATGATTGTGGTGAACCAGGGAAACTATCATTGGAATTTCTGATGTGATACCATGCTACAGAACAAAATGTAAATCCAAACACGGGAGTATCTTATAAAGATACTCCCAAGACAGAGTTAGAATGCAAAAAATGATTAACTGAAAGTGGGCTAAATCGGTATCAGTTTGAAACCAAATGAAAAGTGTCCATGTCAGTGGTGATTCCCATGGCGGAAAACAACAACAAAAACAAACAAACAACAACAACAACAACAAAAAACAGCTCTTTAAACCCAAGTCATGGTTACCACTACTATTAAATTTGTGAAATTAAAGCCAGTGGAAAAGCTCTCATTGACTTCACAGGAACTCTGTCATTGTACAGATAAACATAACCTCGTTACTTAAGTGCTTGGTTTGCCAGTGTTCTACTAAAATACACAAGGGACGATTCTGCCCAGTACGCCAAAGGTCACACCTGCACCGGTGGGAACTGAGCTGGGAGAAAGAAAACGCTAAAATTATTTGCAGTTGCACTAAGCAGTTCAACTGATTTTCTGACTTTAACTCCACATTTTATGTATACTGTTTCGTTATCTACTTCATGATCTACGCAGGAGGCACTGCAGCTGTGAGAAAAACTGCAATGTACCAGAAAACTACTGGAAAACCATCTACTTCCCAACCCTCTAGAAAGGTCATATCCCCAATCTCCTTGCTACGCTCTTCTGTCTGGGTAACATGTTTTTCTCTGTCTTGTGCTCCTTTATGGAAACCTCCTGAAGGATATTCTTCTGCAGGTCTCACACAGTGTCCCCATTTTCTGTAGACACATCCCCCAATACTGTGAGGTTATACAATCAAATGACAGGCCTGAGCATTTAGTATTTCTCCTGTATCACCAGCAGTCAAATATGACAATGCACGTACCTAGTGTAGGACTATGCCCCATTTATATCGAAGACCTATCTTCTCGCTTACAGATGGCTATGCCCAAAGGCCTGCCTGTGTACTTTTGCTGCTGTTTCACTTCAGCCTAATTATTCAGTTCTGAAGTTACCATTAAAAAACACAACCACACATACACAGTTGCAAATATCCCAAATTAGTTGTCCTGTTAGAAACCTGCATTCGCAAAGACAACTGGCGTATGCTTTTTGAAAATGCCTCTCTCGTATCAGTAACTTACTTGACCAGATTTCGAATAACATGTGCCAGAGCCACTGTGAGACCAAGAGCTGAGAGTCAGAGTAACCTGAGAGACCCATCTTTGAAGGAAAGCGGCTCTCAGAACCTCAAATGAGCTGAGCTCCGGGTTCAGCAAATCCACCTGTGGCTCTGTGGCAAGGCACCACCAGTTGGTCAACCAGTCAGTGCTATTCTGGTGCTCACTGGTTTCTGCTGGCCCCAGCCTGAGACTTTTCTGTGAGGCACATAATTAGACTAAGTTTGTAACAAATGAACAAAATCAAACTGTTTTGTTAAGAGATTAACTTAATCTATTTCTGCGATATTATGACCTGGCACTTCAGCTATCACATCAGTTACAAAGACTGAGACATAACTGCAGGCTTTTGGAAACAAAAAACTGTATGTGTTGATATGAATTTCACTATAAGACTATTCATATTGTATTTTCAACATTTTGAAAGAAATTTCTGAATAACGTGTATGGGTTCAGTATCACTTCATTAAAAGACCCTGTTACGTGATATTAAGAAATCATAGGTAGGTTTACATGTAGCACATGATAAATATGAAATAAAGAAGTGTTAAGGAATGTAAGCGGATACTATTTTGAAATAAGACATCAGGCACTGCATTGACCTTAACAGTAAGCATTTCCACGCTGTACCACCTTAAAACAAAACCATCAGTGCATCCCATACATTAACTGAGGTTTAAAAGTATCCCAAATCAATAGAGGTGATTGATCGTTGTATTATTCCAAATTTACTGAGACATCTCCATATTCCTTCACACACTGTTCACCTCCCAACCTGTCTTGCATGTAGCCTGCTTTGGGTGATAAGACAGACTTCTTCAGCTTCAAAATAAACTTTAGCAATGATACCGGCTTGTATCGGAGTTCAATTTGTGTTTGTAAAATTCTGGTCTCATTGTGCTTTTCACTGAGTTCAGCCTTCTTTCCAGGGACTGTAATAAGCAGTGTTTGAGAAGAAAAACTGATGAACATAGCTCTGAGTTGAGGCATTCACCTCCTAATGGAAAAGTCATCCAGAAGTCCTGCCTGCTTCTCTCTAAAAATTGTTACAGAATTATTGCATACGTGGAGCAAAGTAGGTAGCAACTGATTTATTTATGGAATTCTTAAAGGGAAGCAGTGAAACTGAGGACAAAGATACAACAGTAAATCATGATATATTTAACGCATCGTAACACAGAAGGCCCTGTTTTGAAGAAGCAGATGTATACCAATGTAAGAAAATATTGAAAGTCTAGCACCAGTGAGCAAATAAGTTTAAAAGATACTACTGTTTTTCCCTTGTTGCTAAAACAAGTCACGTCAGATATGGCAGAAAGACTGCTATGGAAGTTAATGGCTATTAACTTCTATTATTATAGAATAATTATTATTGTTATTCTATTATTATAGAATCTTCCATTACTATAGAACTAGAGATAAGAACTCCAAGAACTAGAGGATAAACAAGTAACAATGGATGAGATTGCATATGAATACAGCATAAATTATTCATTTTCTAGGTATTCTTCAAAATTTGCTAGAAAAAAAATAAATATTCAAGAACAACAAAAGCTACTGAGCAATAACACATATAATTAGAAACTTGGTAGTATTCTTTCACATACATCTTTCCAGGGCTCACTAAGCTCTTTTTGGGAAACTGTGATATGAAAGTACTACTACTTTGCTTAATTTCAGAATTTGGAAAAGTAACAAAGTTTTTTTTTTCACGGGTAACCCAGAATGCCTGATTTTCTTTTCAGTTCTCTAATCATATTGGTGTAATTCACACAATTATATTGACACACATTAGCAATACTTGGGCTCCTCAATGATGGATCAGGGTCTATGCTAGTTGGCTGTCAATTAGCTCAAGAAAGATTTGTTCACACCAAAAGAACAACCAAGAAGTGCACATAAGGAACAGCAGAAGCAACACAGTAGTGCTAAGGGACTTTTGCGGGCCTTTTACCAGTCGCAGGCGGTTTATAGAATGTCATGTTTACACTTCACAGGGAGAGGCTTTTTGTCTGGGCAAATCGAACACAGGCAAAGAAGAAACACTGGAAACAGTCGTAGTGGAGAAACAGCGAACTTCTCCCGCAGTTAAAGCTAGGAGCACAGCAACAAAATTTGACTGACGTTGAAACAAGTCTGCCCCGAGACAGGCAGACATTTACTTGTCATGCTTGTGTTAGCAAATCCCGAGTGCCTCTGTCTTGTAATGGTGCCGTCCTGGCACTGAAGGTGCCAGCAGGTGCGCTGGGACCTTAACTTCCTTGGCACTTGGTATTCAGACGTGGGTGAGGTGCATCACTAACGCCAGGGCAAACGGCTAGCGTGTCTGCAGTTCACCACCTACGCATTTTCAGTGTTTTCTTCCTGCTGGGTTTGGAAATGTTCTAATCGAAGTATACTTAGCATATTTAGTACTTGTATTACATTGCTTCTAATGTATTTGGCTATTTTCTAGTGTTTAAATCGCTTCAAGCAAACCTCTTTTAAACTCGGCCTTTCAAACGATTTCATTTCCTTAGAGAGGGTTCCTGGAACACCTCTTGGTTTCCAGCTCTCATTTGGGAATCAACAGCCACCACTTTGCTGCATTAGATCCAAGGCTCACAGAAGTAAGTTGACCTATTCTAGTCAAGCCCAGGTAGCAATACAGTCTCTAAGAGGGCAGCCAGAACAAATGAAGGCTACAATGCCTCTGGCATCCACACTGACTTCTGAAAGAATTCCTCCCAGAACACAGCAGAACACCACGCTGATGCAGTGGGAAACCACGCGCTTTCAGAGACGCATGCCACTCAGCATGAATTTAGAGACAGTAACTCAGTAGGTAGAGGGTTCAAAGTACTTCACCTCTCCTACTACTTGCTTTTGTTTTGTAAACCCATCTTTAAAATACAGACGAAATTAGGAGAACGTAGTAAAACGTTGTGGAAGTTCTAATTTAAACTCATGAATGAGGGAAATACATAGTTAAAAAGAGTACAACTTTATCTTTTTCTGACCTGCACCATAGCTGTGCCCCGACAATCCAAACATTTTTACAATTCTCTGATTTAAAAAAACTGTTATTAATCTCAATCAAGCTGTGACTTATTGAGATAAAAGGATTTTCTTATTAGAGTTTAATTATACATATATTAACTATAGCCTACTTGGGTTAGGAGGAAGAGTAGTAGTATTTTAATTGCAGGTATTTAACTGGCAAGAACTTCATCCTGTTTCCTCACAGAGGCGGTCATTACTAAACTGGCTCAGAGGGCAGCAGATTAAACACCTACTCATACACAGGGTTGAAGATGCAGAGCCTTATGTAAATGCTAAGTATTATTAGTGTTATTTTCTGCTGGGTTGTGTCTCTTGCACTGTTTACCTATGTTTGTGAAAACATTTGAGTTTTCCAACTTTTGTGACTGAGCTATGAAAGTGTGATTTATTCTCAAGGCTGATGTTATTATGAAGGGATGCTCCTACACCACACAGTTGCGTGGAGTAACAAAGTTTAGCAGGTCCAAAGTACTCCTTGTCTCACATTCCAACCCCAACAAGAGTGGCCGAGTTTGGCTTACATACCCTAGGCCCGGTTACACATTTGTAGAGCAGCTCATCGTTAACATGATGACACTGTCTGTTTTGCTTGGGAATACGTTCTCAAGATGAGGAACAGAAGGGCTAAATTCTGCCAAGGGCTTCGTCTTCTCTGCAGGTACATGTGCTCCAATGGAAATGATTTGCATGTACCCGCTTTCTCCTTGAAAATAATAAAGCTTTTAGTCTTTCATCACGTAACTCAGCAAACGCATTCCTGGCTGTGGGTTGCATTTAACAAGATATACAAGAGCCACCTATGCGTGTGCCGCCACTGCTAGATTTTACAGCACACAGAGAAACTCTCCTGGATCGGCCTATTAGCAAACATCTCGTTTTGTGACAGCCAAGAACGGACGGGCGCATTTACCCGTACGAGCGGGCAGCGGCGCGCACCAGGCAGCCCCTCCATCTACCTCTGCAGGCTTTCCTCCACGGCTGGCTGCTGCGTCACCTCAGACAGCTTTCGGGACCAAACCCGGGACCTCCGCGCCAGAGCCGCGGGCAGACGTGGCACTTGCTCAACAACCGCCGGCGGGGCGCCGCGCGACGTGGCCGTTACCCCGGCGGCCGGCCGTCGGCCCCTCCTCACGCGGCGGCGGCACACGCGGGCACGGCGCACGCCGCAACCCCGCTGCCCTCGGAGGGCTGCCGGCCGACGTGCCCAGCCT
>VXAA01001570.1:845026-858657 GCA_013399115.1 Anseranas semipalmata | reverse complement strand
TCAAAGTCAACGTCGGGTTTCCCTGTTCGAATTATAGATTGCTCGTTACGGGTGAATAGGCTCTGGTCTCACACCGCTCTTAATAATGAAGTGGATGGGCTAGCAGTGAGCGCTGTGTTCAGATCCGATGCCAAAGGAAATGAGGGTTATGGCTGCTGCTAATTTTCTTCCTTAAACAATGGTGGTTTGGAAAACTTGATCTAATCAAATTACGCAGGAGCTTTCATAGTAGGTATGACAAGTGTTTTTGTATGAGGGGTGGAGGAGAGAGAGGATGCTATTTTTTTCCCAGGAAACAGTTTGTTAAGTAGTTTTTTTGCTTTCTTTTTTCTTCTTTAATCTTAGGTTACAAAAAGGAAAGTATAAAACGCTACAAGGCTTTGGTTCTTACCAGGGAAGTGACAAGCAGTTGTGCAGCTGAACTAGGCCAGTGTCCTCTCGTTACCCTCAAAGTTGGTGATACCAGCTCCGCTGCCAGTCACAGAAATTGAAACTGCCGTAATGGAATCAAAATGTTTTTCTGACTGGGTACTGAAAAAGTTAACGCTGGAGTCTGAACTACCTGGCCATGTCTTGTTTGTGTTTATTGACCGGGAAAGCTGAGCAAATACAGTCTGGTATGCCGCAGTTTTCATACCCTCGATCAGGCTAGTTCCTTTGTCTCGCTTATTTTAGGGATTTTTAAACTGAGACCTGTGTGATGATGTAGAATGCAGGTAACACATATGTTAATGAAACATACGTTACGTATGCACACACAACTTAAAACGCCAGTCAGTTGACAGATTTCTTCATAAGTTACCCCACAAAAGGATATTGAGCCATAGTCTAAACATTCATTTTAATGTTTGTATATCAGACATAATTTCTGGACTCATCACTGTAGTTATCATCCCTGGTTCACATCCTCACCCTCTGGAGGCCTGTGACTGTGGGGAAGCTAAAGCTTTGTGTTCTAGGACATCAGTCTGCTCTTTTGATAAGTGGCAGCAGCTTGTTTCCCTGAAGTGGCGCATCCAGCTTTTGTGGAGAGGGACAAATATGTGTTTTTTTTTGTTGTTTTTTTACCCTGTAGTGAAAGATGGCCTTTTTGTAACAGAACTGACATCTTTCTCCATCAGATCTCTGTTACGTGGGGCTGCACGTTAGGATAGTGGTGCTCAACCTGTGCGTCAGCTCTGTTTTTTCTACCAAATGTATTGATTTCGGAATCGTGCTGATGGGGTTTACCTGTGTGGATGCGTGACAGGAAGTATTTTCTTGCAAATGCTTTCTGGCTGAAAAGAAAAAAAAAAAAGCAAGTGGCTGGTTGGAGGCCTTAAAAGATCTGAGAAGAGTTGAGTGGAAAAGTCTTCTTCAGCTTCTAAAGCTACATCTTTCCAGAAAGACTTCTGTCAGAGCAGCCAGATGACCACAGAAGTTCTCTTGGTAATTTTATGCCTCATGGCTGGAATATAGCAACAGAAGTGCAAAGCATGCTGACAAAGTGATGGCTAAATTTGGTTTAACAGAAGAAAGAGTCGAGGGCACTGGCTTTGCTGACAGCACAGGCTCGGACTGTGCGCTATTTGTACTTGGTTGAGGTGGTGCAAAATAGGGCTTCAGCTTTGAAGGCAGCAAATAGTACTGGCTGAGGGCTCTATCGAATCTTAGGTACTTCTTGACTGCTGCGTTACTGCTGAGTAATGAGGCTGTCTCAGAAGCCTTCTGATGTCTTGAAATTAAGGTCCGTTCTCTTTTCTTCACTGTAGTTTGGGTGCAAAGGTGTTCCTTATTTTTCTGCTTGTAGCATAAGGCTAATAATGCACAGAATTGTCATCCAGTCCAGATTTTTGTCCCACAGTTGAGATTCCATTAAAAGTCCCGCCAAGCTTCTGATTTTATTAGAAGCTCTGCTATTTCTAAGTTTCCATCCACTGAATCCTGTTATGCATTGGTCTGTTTCACTGAAGAGCCCACTAAATACGTAGTTAAGATTAAAAAAAAAAAAAAAAAAAAATGGGTAGACTGTTCAAGTCATCCTTTCAAACAGCCATGACTGAAAACTTCAGTTTCTTGAACATTTAATCAAAACGTTTTTCAATTTTTTTTTTTTCTTATGTTGTCTCCTTTAAGCCTTCCACAATTTATCCCATTGGTTATTAGTCTTTGGTATGTCCCATGCATTTCAGGTGAGAGCAGGAAGGTTGTGTCACACATTTAACTGTCTGGTCTGTGCCTGCAAGAATCCATTAGCTGACGTTGAACTCTTTAAAAACTTCAATTACAAAGTTCTTTTCCAAAATGCTGCTTCCCAAGATAGTCCTCTGTCCTGCAAGCATATCCGTTGTTTCAACATTTCACTTTTAGTTGGATTAAATATCGCTTCTGTTTGTGCCCAGATGAGTAAGTGTTCTAGAATGCTCTGCTTGGTTATTAATCTTAATTAATTACCTTTTCCTTTATCATCTGTAAACTCTAAAAGAAATAAACAATTGATGGATGGCTGTTAAAAATATCATGGAACCAGAATGTCAGAGCAACTGTTTTGGGGTGATTTCCCCGTCAGTAATCACATCTCATGACTTAGAGTCCAATGAGTGATACCTTTAGTGTGTACTGTGTTGGTTTTATATCTTTGTCATGAGACATAATTTTACTGTTTCATTTATCCTAACATTAAATTTCATGTTTGCTTATAACTGGTAGTTTATTGGTCAATAGAAAGGGATAATAAGAGATAAAGTAATCTTTACAAATCTTAATATTTAGAGTTCAAATTGGTGTGCTAGTGTAATGCTATAAACAGCTTTAGACTAATTTATCAAATACCTTGTGCAGTTATGAGAAATACATGTTTTTGAGCATGACAAAGCAAGGTTATATGTAATCCAGTGTACGCAACTGTTCCACATCACTTCTTGGTTCCTAATTGTTCATGATTAAAAAAAATCAGTTTCCTGATCTTCCTTCCCCACAATACATTGTCACTGTGAATTAATTTCTCATCCCACTTCTGTCTTTCAAAGTGTCACAAAGATGTCTACTTTCTATTTTTTTCCAGGAGGAATATATTGGGTAGTAGTAGTATTTCCTTCTATAAACATCTCCATCATAGTTCATTTTTCATTAGGGGAAAATTAGTTTGTTCCACGTTGCAAATGCAATTAAGAACTACAATTTCTGATATTAAATACTTTGAAAAAATCTGTAGTAAATACTGTCATTTCTTCCATCATTTGTATAAAAATAACCTGATGGTGCCAGGCGTCCTTTGGAATTAAGTGCTGTAAACTTAATTGTATTTAAAAGTTGTTCTTTTGGATGGTACTGGTGCTTTTGAATACATCCTTCACGAGGGGATGGCGCAGCGATACGAAATACTGCAGGAGGAACGCGTGTGCTGTGTCTGGAGGGTTCTGTTAAGGGTGGCCTTATCTTCAGAACACGACAGGCCAAGGGTTTACAGATAAGTATAGAGGATAAGATTGGGGGGAAGTGCTTCCTGTAAGGTGTGGGTCTCCTGTGGTTTATTTTGATGCTTGCCAGCTCTTCGGTGTCTGGGTAAGGGAGGTGTCTCTTGCTCTGGAACTCGGCTTTTCAAACAAACAGTGTTTCTGGAAAAAGAAAGTTACTACCAGAACCAGTAAAACTAAAAACGTTCAGAACCGTTCCCTGAGAGCAGGGGACAGTGCAGTTACTGTGCAGGAAGATGCATCTCTCTGCCCTCCGCTGCTGCTTTGTGCCTGCCAGCTCCCTCCCTCCCTCCTTAACAGGCTGAATATGTTCCTTAAAACCTGAGCAACTGTGTTAGGTGAAAGTTTTGGTTATGCTCTCTGTTTGGATAAATCCCTAGTTCCTACTTAAATCATCCAGGTTCCAGTTGGCCAGGCAGGCACGCTGGAAGCATGATGCACCGCGATGTGATGTTCTCATCACCGTTAATGACACAGAGGTGTTAAATCCAGGACGTAGCGGTGCACCTCGCTTCCATGGGATCACAAACCCGGCCAGCGCTGCTTGCCTTACCGTGGAACAAAGTGGGCAGAGCAGCTCCCGCTGAGGCGGGATGCGGGGTCTGTGTCCTCCTGCCGAACTCCTCGCAGCGCTTGTTGTCTGCCTCCAGCTCAAACCGCGTCATTGATTCTGGCGCTTACCTTGCAGAGGTGAGGAGAAAGCGGGCAGAAGACTAGAGGCCCTCTAGTCTTGTGCCTGAGAAGTCAGATTTAGACCCCTCTTTCTAAGGAGTTCCCATTCTAGCATGTAGACTTGTGGATCGTTCTCCTACGAACGCTTACTTTCCATGCAAGCTGTAACTTCAGATTGATCCAAATACTTCCTTTCATGTAAACCTGGAGCAGCAAAGTTGCAAATGTCACCTTGAATTCCAGTGGTACACATTGTTAGAAAGCTGCTGCTTTCAAGCTGCATCTCAAAATGGCTTTGTCTAACTTGTAGCTTTTTCATTCCCTCATAAAAGAAGCAACACTAAACAAACATCTCAGGATTCAGATGGAAAATTTTAAACACGGAGTGGAGATTTTGCATTGATTTTGAGTGGAAAAGGTAGACAAAGTGGTAAAATAGTGCAGCTGTCAGTAAATTCCTGGTCTTTCTCCCTTTGTTCCTTTCACTTGCATTAAAAGAGATTTGCCCTTATTCATGTCTGCAGCTTAAGAAATGTTGCCCGCGAATTTCTAAGCTCCAGAGGAAGGAGGGCTGTGCTTCCAGTGGCTGCAGGGAGCGCAGCGGGCAGAGAACAGCCGGTATGGTCTGCGTGCTTGGTGAGTGCTTGCAAGTGCTTTCGGCCGCTTCCAGAAACGAAGGCTGCCTTGAAATTGAACCTTGTTAGCCTGCGTGGCTTCCTCAGAGAACTTGCATCAGCCCTGTGAGAATGAATACAATTTTTAGATTGTAGTATTGCTTCGTTAGATATAAAGTCCGCGTGCGGCTGTTTGTGCTGCAGGTCCCTGTACTGACGGAGCTGGGTGCGCAGTGCTCACCTTCGCCGCTGGTCTTGGAGCAATAGTCCGGGGTCTCCTGCAGAACTGAAATGGTCAGACAGCCTCTGTGGTATACCGAGAATATCTGCTCAAAATTTGAACTCCAGCATAGGTTTGGGGGAATTATTGGTCAAACAAATTGAAAATTCAAACACATGCTGCTCCAAGATCCAGTGCAGTGTGTTTTGGACTGCAAACGGTGTTTCCAAACAAAAGCTTCAGCTTGGATAGCTTCATCTCTTTCAAAACTTTTAAATACGGTGCTTTAATGTTAAATTTATTTTTCCTCGTCTTCTGCTCTTTGACATACGTAAGCAAAGAGAAATTAAATCTTCATTTAAGAACCAGGACAGGGCTAGGAGATGCTGAAATCCTGTTCCTGAGTGCAGGTATTTTCCTTGTCTGAAGAGAGTTTGATTTTGCCAAGTGTCAAGCCTACCCTGCTCATTTGTAAGTAAAGATGAAGGTCAGGCTGGAAGAAATTCATCAAGAAGGCCAGATTTTTAATTGCATTCTGAAAGGAAGTGAGAATCTGCGCTTCCTGGGAGCGGCTTCAGGCAGTGGGAGCAACATTTTGCATGAGCTCGAGCTTGAAGAAGGGCATACGTTATACAGGGTAGAGTTGTAAGCTAAATGAGGACTTTACACAGGGAAGCGGGCAGTGTATAGATGTGGCGTTACAGATGTGGAGATACGTAGGCAAATGCACAGTCTTGGTGACAGTTTGGTCTCGGAGCTGAGCTAGTGCTAGAATAAAGGCTGTGTAACAGTGTCTCAACATGTGAAAGCAATGATGGGAAGAAAAGTGTTCTTCAAGGAACAAAGTTTTCCTTGATGTGAGGCTCATGACTCTGTGTATAGCCAAGTAATGCATAGAAGATGTTTTAATCATTTTTGGTACTCGCCTGACTTCCTTTCGTTGCTGTGAGATGCCAAAGTGGTGTGGGAGGAGAATTTTTTAAAGAAGTGTTGGACTAGGAAGTAGCTAATTTGGGGGGATGGCAAAAGAAAACCGTTGAAATCTTGTGACAGTCTTGAAAAATTGGTTTAGCATACATACCTATGGTACTGGCATCTCTTCTTACAATCTCTTCAGTATGTGTATCAGTGCTACAATCAATTATTTAGAATAGGAGCCAGTCTAAATAGATAGGCAGACAAAAGGAAATAAAAGAAGGACTGTAGGTAGGACTTGCAGAGTAAATTTCATCGGGTCATGAAAGAACTCTGTGGGAGTACTTTAAGGATTGCACTGATGTCTCTGCCACAGAGTGATGATCATGAAGCATGGTTTTTCTCCCAGAGCTCTCTATGCTTGTACCTTCCTGAATGATTCTCCCAGGAAACCTCATGTGCAAAATACCTTTTTAAGACCATTACACCAGTATTTATACAAAAGTGACTAATAGACAAGAGGTTATAGCAAAAAACAGCCCTGTATATTCTATGTTAATATAAAATGCTGTATTTAATCTCTGTGTAAAAGTATCTGAATGGAAGCTTTAAATTTTGAAGTAGATTGCTCATATTGAGATGTCTGAACTTCTGCTTTAGCAACGCTGTAACTAAGGTGAAGCCAGGCTTGCACTTTTTTAAATTTATTTTTAAAATAATCATAATTCAATAGTTGCTTTTTAGTAAAAGATGAAAGGATGTGACACATTCAGAAGTTACATTTCCAGAGCTGGGATTTGAGACACTGTCTGGAGGCTTGTTTTGACCAGTTAGCATTCTGTTGAATGCTTGGACCTGGCTTGGTGGTTTCTCTGTGACTCCTGAACACTTCTATAGTAAACATGCTAGAACATTTAAAATCAGTTTTAGAAAAGGAAAAAAAAATAATGTCAGACACTATTATATCACTACCATATATTTGCAGAAGTTTTGGATCCATTAGTCTTAATGTAAACCAACGCATTCTGAGGGCATTCATGCTTTCAACTACGTATGTTACTAAGATGTAAGGGTGTTCAGGGCTTGATCCTGATAAATACAATGGAATTCTCTCTTTAATAGAAATAATTGGGATCAAGCTGGTGGATCCAGAGGTGGCCTCTCAGCGGTGGCTGTAAAGCTCCATAAACCACCAAATGCAGAGCCGAAGGGAAGGGGGCAGTGCCCTGCTCTGACTCTGGTTAGCCAGAATTCTGGAAACGCATTCCTCAAATAGCCCGTAGAGTTTATGGAAACTTTGTTTTAAACACTTCAGGGAAAGGACAGATGTGGGACAAAATACTGTTGGCAGGGAGGTTACATAGCAATTTGTAATTGCCCTCAAGGATTTACTGGCCGTGTGTGATCTTTGCAGAAGCTGTGTATAACTTTGTGGTCCTGTGGTCTACGTTCAGAACGCTGACAGCTAGATCATTTGAATGACAGCTGGTTTGGAGTGAAGCGAGACTTGTCGTTGAAGAAGCTCTGTTACGTTGCACATGGTGGCCATTACTACCTCCTGCCTCTTATGAGAAGTGACTAAGCATGCTAATTGGATAAATTAAATACCTTGGTATGGGATTGATTTCAGTTTCCAAATCGCTTTTCAAGACTTTTTCTTAAATAGCGCAAATGTCGTCCCTGATGCCAGAGGTGGTTACTGTGAATGCCGTTCCTGGAGGTAAATATCTGACAGGATGAGCCCAGAGATGCTGGTAATCATTACGGTCGCCTCTTGAGGCCAGACTCAGTTGCGCAGTGCGAGCTTTCAGCTGACAGTTCACTCTCTGATGCGCGCTTCTTGTGAAATTCTGCTTTTAGATCAGTTGCTTTATTTTCAGAGAGACAGGGGAACTGTTTTTGGCATACAGGACGCCCCTCTGTTCTCAGGTCTGACTGTAAGCAGCGTACGATGCCGAGCGCTCTGAGGTGGAGACGCCCCCGGTGCTGGCGAGGACGTGGCTTGTTTCTTCTAACCCGCCTGGTGCTCGCCTTCCCTCCCTCGGCTCTTCCCGCCGCGTTCAGCCGCCTCAACCCTGGGGCCAGCGCCCAGGAGCACACGGGTGCTGTGGCTGGGGCCGCGGCTCGGCAGGAAGGCAGCCCCCTGGATGGTCTCCGGTGGCTCGTCCCGGTGCAGAAGAGGTCTGGGGTGCTACAGCAGGCAGTAGAGGGGGTGAAGGACAGGGTGTTTCCGCTTGCTTGTGTTCATTCTCGCCCACGAGTGCTGCCTTTCCTCAGGCTGATGGCCACGGTCGTCTGCTGGGAGGTAAGCCAGAGGAGGGTTCTGGCCTGTTTCAGGCAGCACAAGGGAAGCGGTCGCTTTACATTCTTACCATGGAGATCCGTGCAGCTTTCAAGAACAATACTGGACAGGTGTATGGGTGATCTGCTTCCCAAAATAAATGAGGAAAACCACTCGGAATGTGATTTCCACAGGAGTAAGAAATGTGTCAAAAGATGTGCTGTCTGTCAAGTTACCTTGGTTCTATAAGTGAAGTGAAATGATTGATTAGTGCTCTAAATGGATTTCTAATTAAGATGTCCATATGACTTGGTTCTATTCGTGCTTGACTTGTAAATATTCTCTGTTTTGCTTAATAGAAGTAGCTTTCTTTTGAATTCCAGCCTCCAGTCTCTTTGGAATTTACATCACCTGACCTGCATCAAGTGTCAGGGATTTTTCCAGATACCCCTTCAAAGTTACTTTCCTGATTCTGCTTCTCTCAGCAGACTTTATCTCCTAGTGATACTTAAGATTGAATTGCCGTGCTGTTGAACGTTGAACAGCCACGGTGTTGAAACTACTGTTCCTATCGCTGCAGAAGTATGGGACTTTTAACGTATGGCTTCGGCAGACTGTAAAGAACTGAGATCAGTCGCCATAAACAAAGACTTGAAGGTATCGGTTTTGTCTTTTTGTTTCCAGAGGGTCCATATGGAATATTTGCTGGCAGAGATGCCTCCAGGGGACTAGCAACTTTCTGTCTAGATAAAGATGCACTCAGAGATGAATATGATGACCTATCGGACTTAAATGCTGTACAGATGGAAAGTGTAAGAGAGTGGGAAATGCAATTTAAAGGTAACTTCTCAAATTAGAACATCTTTAGCTTAAGGAAATGCTTTCAATAAAAATGACTCGTTTGGGCTTGGGGCTTCCTTTAAAGAGATGTTGATAGTAACATAAATAATGCAATGTAGCTTTCTTAGGAAGAGACCAGGGATTTGGGGAATTAGTGGGGATTCTACTATATCCCACTATTGCTTTTTCAACCTGTTAGTTTTATACAAGAAAGATGGTCTCTTCTCAGCTATTAGGTGTAGGGTTTCACTGTTGAATCTCAGTGTAGCTTAGCCGCTGGAATTCCTGCTCTCAGTTGTTGGCTTTGGATTCCATTGAATTATGATTAGGACTAAGAGTTGTTTTGGCATGAAGGGTTGAACAAGTTTGTCTTGAAATAATTTCTGAAAAGTATGGAAGTATGTCTCTGGAGGGAGGGGAACAATTTTTCACATTAATTGAAATTGAAACAAGCTGAGGGAATTTGTGCAGGTTTTAATAGCAGCATTTTCAGCCACTGTGTGATAAAGCTGGGCTGATTAGCTGTGGGAGAATTGAAACAGAGGACTGAGAGCAGAAAAAGTCGTAAGCAGCAATGGTATCGAGAGATGAAGTTTTAGGAGCTGAGCTTGCTGATAAGTTGCCATCAGTTTCAGTGATTCAGGTTCAGAACCTTAGCATGTTTGGGAAAAGTGAATGTGCAGCAGCGCAGGCTAACTAGCTGTATTTGATTGTAATGGAATCATAAATCTCTTTCAGAAAAATACGACTACGTAGGTAGACTCCTAAAACCAGGGGAAGAACCATCAGAATACACAGATGAGGAAGATACCAAGGATCACACTAAACAGGAATGAACTTTGTAAACAACCAAAGTCAGGGGCCTTCGGAACTGCAACCTCTTATTCCCCATCACAGAATGTCCTGCATCTTTGGGTACAGTTCATCTGCTGCGAAAAACATTCAACAGGTTTTGTACAAGGAAAATAATATACTCACAAATGAAGATTTGAATACTAGACATTATTTGTGCTGCCAAACTTTTTGTTGCAGTTTATTTGTAATGTCTGGTAAGGCTTCGTTAGTGAAGAGGGGCCAGGGATTTAAAGGCAAAATCGCTATTCCTTTTTATCAGTAAGCTGAAGCCTTTTCAAATAGCATATATTACAAGCTCTCTAAACACGCGAGTCTTCAAGCTCAGTGAAAGGTCTGAAGCTTGTTTCCTGTGTGTCTTCTCCTTCAGCATTAAAGAAAGACGTACTCGTGTACATCAGTATCAGTAGGTTAGACTACTGAAACTGGTGTTAAAATGTGAATTTCCAATTTTGTTTTGTATGTGGGCGTTAGTAGCCCTGGCAGAATACTTCAGTTCTCTACGAGAAGTCCATGTAGATCAGGATGGGGGTAAAATTCATCCTTTTCTCAAAAGGATTGGGTAAAACTGTTTCCTCTGCAACAACTATTATCTGAAGCCTGCCTCTCCCCACCCCCCTTTTTCCCATCGTCTAAATCAAATCAAATATTAATTGTGCCTTATTTCGCTTACATAGACTTGAATTGTTTTAAGGGAAAGCCCCAAATCGTGGTTTCATAGTCACTACAAGCAGCATTGAGACTGAAGTTAGAATGTTCTGTTGACTGGAAAACCTTGATGTCATTCTGTGTATAGAATGTAAAAGAGGAATACTCAGTGTTACTGCCATATGTTAATACTACATATACTTAAATTAGCATTGTGATGGCCAAATGCATACTCCCATGCTTCTTTTTAAGTAATTAAAAAAAAAAGTCACCCTTCCTCCTCTTCCAGAAGCTGCCTAACTTTTGGGAGCATAGCCTTCACACCCCTGTAGAGTGAAGGGGCGTGCGCGCGTGTGTATGTGTGCGTGTCTGTCTGAATGCAAGACTTGGGAGGGATTGTTTCTGCAGATACTGTAAATATGAGTACCATTTTAATAAAGCATGTACAATACCAAATGTGCTGTCAGACTTTATGTAGAAGCTGCTAAGTGGAGCTGAATGTGATAGAATACAAAGTCAGGGGAAGAAGTCTGGGATAGGAAACACTCGCTGCTATTAATATTGTTCCTAGCTCTTGGGGTATTATTTTTCTTTCCAAGTCCCATTTTTTGAAGGATCTGGAAGATTTACTCAGGTAAGCTCTAGTTAAAAGAATAAACCTATGCTGATGCTTTTATGGTACAAAAAAATTAAGTGATTGTAAATAAGGGAGAAGCATTCTAGGAGAAAGTGTAATATACAGTAAAAGGAGTATGTCTCATGTTACTTACAGTACAAGGATGCTGGAGATCAATACATGTGTATCACTCATCTTGCAGAAATTTCACTGTCTACTGGGCTAAATCCGTAACTGTGACACCATTAAGGTCATGGCTTACAGCTTTATGGCTTACCTCTGTACTTCTGCTTGCAGTTTTCACCTGTGATAAGTCTACAGTAACAGATTTCTATACATTATTCTGTTGAATTGTAAACTGAAATTCCAGGAACTACTGCATTTTTATTACTATTTGACTGAAAGAGCTTTATATTGATGTAAATGAAACAAAAATACTCCATTGAATCACTTGTAAATCATGTATCCTAGAAGGCAGGTTAAATTCTCTTTCTTGCATGTCCATGCCTGAAATGTAACAGTTCTATCACAGCAGAAGAAATAACAGAACTGAAGCCATTTCAACGGAGCTAAGTTACACTTGCAGGTTCTTGCACAGGCTGAACAATCCAGTTAGGCACATGGCTGTTCAGTTCCTGAATGTAATTCACAGAAGTGCTGGTTTCTGTTTAGGTCACATCCTTGTTTAACTGAGCATTGATGCAGTGTCCAAACTTCTGTTTGTACATTATGGTAAGTATCTGCTAATTGTCTAACACTGCTGAAATGCCAGGCATGTTAGTATGTTAGTAAAACTAACCACAAAAATACACGTTTTAGATGGAAGAGTGGAAGCTACCACCAGCTGAAAAAAGCTTTCTTGCATGGGTCAGTAGCTAGGAGTACTTCAGAGCTAGTTCTCTAGCTGGACACTTCACTACTCTTTTTTTTTTTTTCTTTTACCAAATTATCTATACAAGATTTTACACTTCATTTAGAGTATGCCTTTCATTTTTAGCTTTTGCTCCTCATCACGGCATCAAGATGTGTGTAGCTGTGGAGCAGGAAAAGAAGGCTTATGGCAGTATCAAATAGGACAACCAGCTATAAAAATACATGTACGATCGTGTTACAGCTTCTACTGTACAAAGTCATGGCTCCAAGTTCCTGAGGCCTGACGTGAGTTACCCTGCTATTTACTCGTTACAGCCATTTCTATTGCTACGTCTGGCATAGCTGTAGCTTTAGCTGTTTATCTTGCTTGTGTCTGTTTTATGTAGAAACTTAGAACAGTAGTTATGCAGATGCTATGACTTCCTAACCCCAGTGCAGCCTGTTCCTTTCCCTTGCTCTAAGAACTGCGGTGAAGCTTAATCAGATCAGAATTACACGAAGGTTTTTTTGACCTTTTTAAAAAGAACAATGCTCCAATTTTGACTTTTAATGATTTAAGATTGGTTAAACAGAAAAGTGATCAAGGATGGGTAGAAGGATGATTTTCGCTTTCAATTAATTTAATGGTAATTGTAAAGACTAAAAAACAAACTATACATCTGTCATCCTATGGCAGTAATATGTTGCATAGATTTAATATCACGTTTTGATGTCTAATAGATCTAATTCTGTCTCATTCAGCCTGTATAAAAAGTCACTAGTGATTTAAAGCTGACAACCTAAAAATGCTTTAAAGCACGCTGCATCTTTCATTTTTACAAAAAGTTGACACATACAACAGGTAGTTTAGAACAACATCAGATCCAGGGAAGCTTCAGTGCAATTACTATTATAATTTTTATGGAGACACTCATCCTTATAGCATTTGTGTTAATCACTTGGTCAGAATTCACTATTAAACTAATGCAAATTACAGTTTGATATTGATGATGTGTTTAATTTTTGTTTAAGGAACATAAGTGACTTGAAGGGAATATTTCTTACCTTCATTAGAAACAAAACACATTTCCAGTTTAAGATACTAGTTGTTTTCTTAGGCTAGACTTAGTGTTAAACTAGTTTAAGAGCAGTCATTTGTTTTGACGCTTCTGCCTCACTGGTACATTGCTTCCCAAAAAATGCTTTATTATGGCAGGAAATCGATTTTTAACTCTTGATTTTAAAAAGGAAAAAAAGTGTACCATGTTTTTACCTAATCTGAACATACCAAATTTTCACTAGGGACTACAGAACTATTCTTCCACATGTTTGTAATTGTTCATATCTTTTTATTGAGCTAGAGCTACTTTTCCTTGGCCAAGATTTACATTTTCTATCCTTCAGAGTCTAGGCACAGCATGTCATAGCAGTTTGGTGCTCTTCTGCTTTGTCTTGTTTCACTTGAAATAGCTATTCTAAGCTATTACAATATTCTAAGCTACTTTTCTTTTTTTTTCCCCTTTCTGTGAGCTCAGATTGATTTCAGTATCTTCACTGAAAAGGCCAAGAAACAGTTAAACCTGACTTAGTCTTGGTTTTAGTCTCTTTGATACTTGTTTTCTCCACCCTGTGTTGGTGGTTTTTGTTCCTCCCCCCCCCCCCCCCT
>VXAA01001570.1:807865-844998 GCA_013399115.1 Anseranas semipalmata | reverse complement strand
ACAGCACAAAATATTGACGAACGCCTCGTACTTTGAATATAACAGTCTTTCTTACTTTTTTTAGGGCAAAGTTGTGTAGTTTTTTTTTTTTTTTCCCTGAGTTGTCGTTCGCTGTCTAATACAGCAACTAAGTATTGAGGTATTTCTGAAATTCATTTACTAAGCTCAAAGTATGTATGTGATGAAGTCCTGTGGCCCTAGCTTCCTTCTTGCAGCCTTGGATCTTTCCAATTTTAATGTTACAGATTAAAGTATAGGTTGTGGGGGAAAAAAACAACTACCATTACTGTCATCTGACTCATTTTTCAGACATGAATGGAATGATGCAATTGCAGTTGTAGATTTGGTAATTTAGTCCTTTTCTACTTACAATTAGTAATAATGTAATTCTGGCCTTAAAGGCTTAAATATGGAAACCAAATAAATAAGTTACTGGTCAATCTTCCCCAGACTTCTAATTTATGGTTAAAGGTGTTTACTAGCAGGTGTTTACAGACTGGGTTTTAGACTTGCTTTTACTAGAACCACAACTAATCAGGTTTGAAGGTATTAACCCAAAGCATTGCCTTAAAACTGCTACCCTCGATGCTTAGATTTCTTTAAAATGTTATGTTGCCATTTTAGCTGTACTCTGAAGTTTCTCATTATTTCGGTCGTATCACCTTGGCTTCCACTAGAGGGTTACGTTTGGGGATTGTTTTTTTTTAACTGCATTTTTTAGTGGTGTTTGTGGAAGTTTAAGTTGCAAACAGTACCACATTTCTCCCTCCAGCGCTCTAGGATGAAGAGAGCAGACTTGAGCTTATGGGTATGGCTGAGTGTAGCTGTGGGATTTCTCAGTAAAAGAACATCAGCCAACACTGACTCTCTTCCTCAGCCTGGAAGCAGGGGAGTGTGGTTTGTCACCTCGGCACAGCAGGGATGCCTGAAGCAAAGTCTGTGCAGAGTACAAACTGCTATGAATGCAAACTGGCTTCTGTTCATTCTCGTGCTTTATCTCCCACAGAAACCCAAATCCCCATTACACTCCAGGAGTATCAGTCGTGCAGACAGGCTACTGCTACTCCTTGTAGGAAAATATTATCTGTCCTCCATAAGGAACAACAGCTGTCTCCAGTCTTCCCTTCCTTAAAAAGCCTTTAGAATCCTGTATTTTGAGCAAGAATAAAGAAAAACCTTAATAAATGAGTTTAGGCAGGGTATAGTTATGAAGTAGGGATAGAGTCATTTCTCAGCAAAAGAAATGAAGATAAACCTACAAAAAATTCTGCAATGAGCACGAGAGTGTTTAGACATGTGAAAGGTCTAAAACTTGTTAAGTATTTAGCAAAAAACTATCAGAATACAATCAGTCTTAAGACAGACAAATTGAAGGTTAGCTTAAATGGACGTAAAAGGCATCGGAAAGGATGTTAGACATTTGTATGCATGTTCAGACAAATACATGGCTCTGCAACATGAATGCCAGTTACAGAAAGGTCATTAACAACTTTGAGCCTTACAGGGGAACAAGCTGCTTAACCAGTCAAGTCTTTGGGCTTAATTCTAAATTTTGCTGGTTTTGTTCTCAGCTCAGTTAGCTGCAGTTTGCACGCTGCCATTCCTTCTACCACTCTGCAAGGGCAGCGTGGAGGGAGGGAAGATTCAAGCCCATAGGAAGTCAAAGGGGGTGTTCCTGCATGTGGTCAGAGCTGCAGCCAGGCTGGGGTGCTTTGTATCCACCTCCATAAAGGGACACACTCTGAGCAATGAGGCCCACGCAGACATCAAGACAGACAGTAAAGTATTCACTGCCTTCAGCCCTCTTTATCATTCACCTGTCATTTTTTGTTTAAAAATACCCAGTCATATAAAAAATCATTACAAAACTTGAAGAAAGCTGGCTCACATTTTAAGAACCCACTTCAGCCTTCAAAGGTCCCCTAATACCTTCACGGAGCAGAGGCACCAGGAATTCACATGCAAGCCTACAGCCTTAAGACTCTTTCAAGGTGTTTTTTCTTCACGCTTTTGGAACAACAAAAATAAATCGATAATACAACATTATTAGAGGGGTTTTGGGGTTGTTTTTATAAAATTTGTCAAGATATCACAACATTACACACTAAAAGCTTTATCTGCACATATTCCAATGAAAAAAGTGAAAGGAAATATCTTAAGTCTATTACTCGTATATACAACTTCAATCCAAATTTACATTTGCATCATTTTCATGGGTAGCAAGAGGCATGGATCCAACACAGGACTGAGATCTGTCACTTCAGCATATTTAAAGGATGTTACTTAAATTATTTGTTCATTTTCATTTAGAACAGGCCACTTAACAAAAGGCTCGATTTTGTATTGAAACTGTGTTAACTGGTGGGAAAGCCACTGCTACCGTACTCATTTACAATGTAGACATTCATAATTCATTTCATGGAGATTCACAAGACAATGACTGAAAAAAATTATGGACTTTTTATAACAACTTCTGAGATCTGATACAAGTTTGAAATTCCATATATGAATGTTCATTCTGTTAGGACACCTTCACAGGTTAAGGCAGTTGTGCTAGACATAAATTTCAACCGAAGGCTTTTTTGCAGCTAACCAGTAACAAAAAGCTGAAATTCTGCTCACCTACCCTTGGAAGAAATAAATTACCCACTCAGTTATTTTTGAGTTTTAAATCAAAGTAATGAAATTAGTAAGAAATTACAGGATATAAACACCCCTATCTTTTAGCTACAGAAATGAAGCTGTATTTCAATAAGTTACATTCAGTGAAATTGTATTTAGACCTGTTTGAAATTATTTCATCTTAGCTAGCGCAATTTAAGCAGAACTTCATTCAAATATTGCAAAAATAAAGCAAAAAAAAAGTTTACAAGGAATACTTTGTTTCCCTCCAAACTAATTTTTATTCCTTGAAATACAGAGAAAAAAAATCTTTAGAAAGTTATGCCTCTCCTGTTAGAGTACTTTATAATCATACGAGAATTCAAATGAAAACACCTCTCAAACTGAGAATAATTTGAAGTTTGCTAGTTTAACAACCTGCACAAACTGCAGATACTGTATGATAATTTAAGACGCAATGAAATCAACAGATCCATTTTTCCCTGTATTTTACTGTTGCTTATTAATAACCAGTATTGAAGGAAGTATCTGCAAAACTATCCCAGTTATGACCACTCAAACTCCATACTTAATACTAACTATGGAGACCCTGAAAAAAATAGATACTATGTCTTTAAATAGAATCCAGCAATGCAGTTTCATATATAGCTGCACATTCTTGAGTGTGCTTTTACACAAAACATACTTTTTATAGTTACAGATTCAAGAGCAAACCAATCACATAGATCCTTCTTTACATTTAAAATTATACATATAATCTTTTTTTGCTTTGGTAAAATACAAATAATGGGAAAATCAGGACAAAGAATGCACAGTAAATAAGATGGATATATCATACCTTTTTTTTTTTTTTTTTTTTTTTTTTTTAAGAAATATGAGCTGAAATGTAAGGCATCCCCAAAGTATTTTTTGCATATGCAAGGAATGCAGTTTTTTGTAAACAAAAGCTTGAGGAAAGCAATACTGAAGCCAAAGAATCTTCCCTAGGACCTTTCTGATGATCCCAAAACCAAGAACGATTCTCCTAGGGTAAATGTTTTGGAACTTAATCCTGTGAAAAAGAAAATGCAATCTTTTGTCTTCCCATACACTTTTAATCATGTATTAGATTGGCTCGCCTTGGAGATCTCCAAATTAAAATAGTGATGTAAAAGTTGATTCTCAAGGGCGTAAGTCTTAGTCTATTTTTCTGGTACATCTCTTTCTATCGATTTTGTGGCAGCATTATTATGGCCTACTACGGATGCTTGCACAGCGTTCCCACTGGTAATGTTTTCCAGTGCCTGGGACTGACTGGCAGCCGTGGGTTGAGCCGCAAGAAGTGTTTTAGAAGAATTAGACAGATGTCTGCGATGACCTGAATCCTCACCTGTTGCAGCAAACGGTCTCCTTCTGCCAGATTCTTCACTAATAGGAGGCTGAAAATAAACGTTGGTAACTTGTTAAAAGTTTTTCTGTAAGACCAGGTATTTGCCTTTTCATATAATTAAAGGATCAAAAAAGAATGGTCTGTAACTAGGCCCTCGTTTAGGTCTGGTAATCTTAACAGTTATTCACAACTCATTGATGATACTCCAAAACTCTCCTGGCTGTTTAGCTACAAGTGTAAACGTGTGACAAATTTAGGAGGTCAAACAGTCTTGTAACATTATTTTGTAGTCACTGCCGAATATTTGCCACAACTCCTAGAAATGAGGACTGCTGAGGATGATGGTAACGTAGTTGCAAATCATAACCCTGGCAGGACAAGCATGGCAGCACTATAGCCTGGAATCAGACAGTTTAAGATTTCAGCTTTCTACACGAAGGATGCATTGAATTTGGCATGCAAAGTCTCAGCAAGGACAATGCCTGTCACAGTTCATTAAAAAACTGCTCGTTGGGCATTAACTGATTTGCTAAATTCCTAAAGAGCACAGAAGTAATCTGTCTTATCAGATGACAAACTGTGCATTGAGTAGAAAAACCCTTCCAAGTCCACTTTGGTTAGCACTTCATATTGTTGAAAATGATTCAACACTTTTTAGCACGCTAGCCACCATATCTCAGCACCACACTTCAGTTTGAAAAAGAACATCTAGAACAAAACAAGGCATTTCTCATTAGAATGTCATTTTTTAAATCATGCTTTGTAGTGATTGATGGGATTTGTAAAGCCACCTTTTTGTGAAGTAAAGTACTGTTCTTAAACAGTTTACCTTGCAGTAAAAATACCGATACACCAAATCTTTGTTTAAAATAGGCGTTGAAACTTACATCCACTCTGAAGTCCTCCAGTCTCCTAAATTTACTAAGGTATTCTTGCAGTTTGGGATCAATGGCTGGTGTCTTGTACTGAGAGTATTTTAGATAAGCCCAAAATTTTTCCAGTCCATAAAGCTGACCTAAATAATGGAAAAAGGTAATTTTACCAATTTACAAAGGTTAGAGTTAACTAACAACCTAATTGTTCATTGGTAACTATACATGTAAGAGAATTGGAAGATAAAAGCAACATAAACAAAAGCTGCTCTTGTACTAAAACTGACCTTAAGTACCAAGTCAGTGCCAAGGAACTGGGATTATCTCCCCAGCTAAAGTTACCCTGGTGTGAGCAGCGACTGGCCTATGATAATTACCAGCTTCATAGTCCCTCTTTGTTTCTTCTTGGAAGTCCTTGAATATTTCTTGCCTGAACTTCTTTTCTAAGCCATAGCTGTAAAATCGGAACAAGCATTCCAACCCGTACCTATAAGAGAACAAACAGGTAAGAAAATCTCATGCATACACTTGTATGCATGCAGTTCCTCAAAAGGATGCAAGTTTTCAGTCTCTTCTCGCATCTACGTAAACAAAAAAATTTTTCTCTTCTTACAAAAAACACTTCATTTTCCAATCAATTTTTATTAACCAACTGTTCTGAAACACCTTTTCAAATAACAAAACTGACTTAGGAATATTAGGCTTGTCGCATGGTTTCGACTTACGAACTACAGACACTATACACACACACACAAAATGCAAGACAAATGCTTTCGTGTTTTCAGGATGAGACCCGTAGCTCCAGCGCTTCATGAAAAAAGACCTCCAACTGTTGTGGATCCAGCTTCATTCCACGCCGCTCTGGTTTTTTATTACAGAGAGTAAACACCTGCCACCACTCTCTCCTCTCCATGCCAGCCACTCTCTTACACAACTCAAATACAGGCTCCTTAATCATCTCTGAGCTGAGCTGCACACGTAACTTCATTTTACCTTACATGGAAGCTGCTCCCTATCCTCATTAGCTTTGCTGCCACACTCAGAACTTTCTCCTAATCTATTCTACTTGGAAAGGCACAAAAAAAGCGCTGTTGTTAGAAGTTGCTCTTACTACATTTATTACTGGTTTCCTTCCACTTCTGAGTTAAATGCTTTGCAGACTCATCTGAATTCTTAGTAGGCATGTGTGAAGTCTGACTTGGGCAGCCAAGTGAAGATTAAAAGAAAAATACATACATACATACGTATCTCAATCACAGAACTCAGGTAAGTGAAGCTGAAGGACGTTTGACTGTGACTCCCAGTACCAAACTGGCCACGGTGTTACTGCGTAATGTTGAATTGTATCCTTACAAACACACACACCCTTTATTTGATGGCTGAGTTCATTCAAAGGATGACTGCAATACTACCTTACAAACATAGGGAATTATGCAAAGGTGGGAGCTCCTAAAGTCACAGTTTCATCTAGGTAATCAATACAACTTTAAGGAACACTTAATTAGGGTAATTTTCATGCATCAATTCCAATTTCCTGTTAAAAAAATGAAACTCATTTTGTGAGGCCTAAAATAATTTATACAATAAAATCTGCTAGGTCTAGAAATATAAATGTACTTCCTTTTCCAGAAAGTGAAAATTGGACTGGATTGAAGAATGTGTAATTTCTACAACCCTGGATACCATATAGGGATTTGTCAACAACCAAAGTTTTAAGGCTTTGATGTTGTTTTTTCTGTGGTACCTTGTGTTGGCTTGCTATAAAGTCCATTTCCTTGCAAATTTGCTAAACGTTAATAAGCAGGTGGTATGGAATTGAATTGTATAGGTTTTTCTCATTTTTAATGCCAGCCCAATGTGCCAGTGGCACTTATTTGAAACAGAATTCTGAAAGATCAAACAGACAAAAAGAAAATATTTTTTTCTGGAAGAACCTGGATCAACTTCCCTTTAAGATACCATGCCCTCTACTTTTGGCAAAGACAAGCACATAAAAGGGAACGTAGCTGGAACCTCCTTCTGTTCTGCATTCATCTGCTCTCCCCTTAAGGGCCTTCTGAAGTTCCTCACATAAAAGATAATCACAAAGCATAAAGAAAGCTCTGAACAGATATACAAATTATTAGTAGAGCCTATTATTAGGGCTGGGGTGGAAAGAAGGGAGTAATATCAAAGAGCTAACGGGGCAGTGGTAGTATCTTCTGGTATTTTTGGAAGACAAGCAATATGAACAAGTTTAATGAGGTTAAGAATGTCTTCACCCACGGAAGGGAAATGTCTTAGGAACTTTACTAAGAACAGAGCTGACTTGTCACAGTCAACAGGTTGCATGGTTTTGGAGAATTCAGGACCGATTACAGGACAGGAAATGGTGTACATTTAGCTATTTATCGGCAATGCACAAATATATACAAACAGGTTTTTGGTGTTAAAACAACTCGCACAGACTGCTATTTTAAAGATTTACAAATAGTCTAAGCTAACAATAAAAATGTTCACTTCAGATATACGTAAACATCACAGTCATTAAAATGACTGGTAAGACCTCAAACAGTGTTTAAGTTGCAAGAAAAACCTAGTACCTGTAGTGTTCTTTTGCATCATCTAGAGCAAGTTGTCTGAATTCTTCATACATTTTCTTGTTAAAGTGATCTCTCAGAAAAAAGGACCAGAAACGAAAAAGTGTGTTCATTTCTTGGGACTGGCCAATTCCCAACCGTTTCCTCTCTGAAGAGGGGAGAAAAAATAGTAATAAACAAAAAGAAGACCCACAATTTTAATTCTGCAGCAGAATATTTTCAAGTGCTTTATCAGTAGTAAGACTCACAAAAGATCTTCAAGGAATGTAATTTTAAAATTTCCAAAAATATTTTAATTAACATTAACTTTGAAACTTAATTATTATCTCCTCTCAATTACTCTATTTGTTTTAACCACAAATATTAATACAGAAAAAGTTTTTGCAAAATCCCAAGGAGTTTGAGGGGATTTTTTCTGACAAGGAATTTGAAGTTAAATGGAAAAAAAAAAGATCATAAAACATAAGCATCAATTTTGTTTTCCTTTGCCAAGAAAAATTAAGGATGAGAAACAATACAGAGAAATCTGGTATCAGGATACGTAGTAATTTCTAGCTAAAATTTTAGGAAGTGCATTTAGTGGCTTACCCATTAGACATCTCCGACGATATTTGTGGTACACCTGTTGTGTAAAGCCATTTTCCTTTAACAGTTCATGAGAAGGATGCTGAAACTTTGGAAGAGAATTTGGGGTACACCCATAACCTCCTGCGAGCGGAGCTCCTTCTGAAGGTGAAGCACTGGAACTGCTGTAGAAGAAACATTTATGTTCTATAAACAGCGCCTTTCCCCAAAATCAGTTTTTAACCATGCTGATCTACACAAGCAGTCTCAGATTAGTATGATCACCTGATAACCATTACAGTGCGTGCCTGGGTTCCCAGTCATCTGTTTTAGGGTGCACCTCAAAAAGTCAGTTTCTGTGCTAATATCTTAAAACACAGGCAGTTTTAGATGATGATAATTAAGCGTTAATATAATGCATCATTTGAAATGATCACTTAAAGGCAAACAAAATCACTGAAGTGAGCATCAGTACTTCAAGTAATATTAATGCTATGATAATGATGGATCAAAAAAGAACACTATAAGAATAGTCCAGTTAGCTTACTTCCAAATGGCTTTATATTCTAGGTTTGTCTTTAGTCCCATTCGCCCTTCTTCCATTGCTCATTCTTGCTCCCACTGTATTTATAAACTCTCTTTTATCATAGCCTATTCCTCCACTAGCAGTGAGAACTAATGACATTGCAAAAAAAATTTCTAAAGAAACAAACAAAACAAACAAAAAACTTACCTCACAGAGGAAGTTCTTGGCCTGTGGTCTCTGGAATCCATCACCCAACCAACATGGCATTCTAAGGGAGGATTTGTACTGTGTCGTGTTTTTCTTTTCCTTGGTATCTAAGAAAGTAAATGAAGTATTTATTTCCCTCATTTGATTTCACTTGTTTTCATCTTCTCAAAACAGCATTCTACCAATTTTGTATTGTATCTAACACAATATAAAGTCACAACACTCCAGCTTCACAACCTAAAGATTAATCTTACGTAACAAATTTAAAACCTGTAGACGTTACACTTTTTCATCATGGACTTTTAAGAAATGTTAGAGAAAAATCAGAAATCATTTTGTAGAAATAAAAAAGAATGAATATGGTAAAATTTTTGAAGAAAAAACAAGTGGCTTTTTTTCGCCTTTCCATTCTTGTTGTAAATTATACCACAGACATGAGTTTTATAGGCTTTTTATGGATTTAAAAAAAAAAAATTCAGTTTTTCCATTTACCTTTACATCAATGGACTGTGCTTCTTTAACAACAGGGTAGAACCTGGGTGTTTTGTTGGGATCCTGTAGCCTCGGGGTGCGAGGTGTTCGTGGGGTGAAGCCAGGGTGAACACAGGGAGATTCTGGAACTACTGTTGGCAGTGATCGAGCCATTGGTGCTTCAATACCAAACAAATTACAAGTCAGCTCCTCTGCTAAATCAGCAAACAGGAAAGAAACACTTCATTTTCAAAAGAAATTTAGGCTTTGAAATCTTGAGCTCCTCTAATATCTATTATCTTAAAGGCATGATTCACTTCAAGTGAACTACATCATCCCCAAAAGGACAACTGAATTAACAACTAGCAGTTGGTACAGAAGCAATACAGACTGACTGCTCAAAACTCTGAAATAAACATTTCAAACACGTCTTAAACTACGGAATAAATATTTCAAATATGTCTTCTCTAGAAAAATTTTGCTCCACTACTTCCTTTTCTGCTTGTTCTTCTGTATTTACAATGGCAAAGTAAACAAGTGTATGGAAAATAACATTTGCTGAAGTGTAACCACATTGTTGCTTATTGGTGAGGTGATTTTCTTCAACTACTTTAAAGATACTAGCAGATACCCTAAAGTAAATGTTTTTTACCCTAAGTAAATGTTAATAGTATCAGAAATACCTTGAAAGATAAGATTTGGACATTGTGACTTCTCAGTAAGGTTATAAGTAGAAAACTCTTCTCACTTCCTTCTATCCCCATTACCCATAAAAATTCCGATATAGAAAATGTTTCACATCCCTAGCTATTACTTTACACATCGTAAATGGCAAGTTACACAAAAAATACTTGGTGGTAACAACAGCTTATGTTGTTATGGTTGGTCCAGCTATGTACCAACAACGTGGTAACAACAAAACAGAACACTACCTACTGATGATCATATATATCCTGAGAAGTACTACTAGTATCAGCTTCTTCTAATGCAATGGAAATTTACAATACTGATGAACAGCTGACGACTTGAAAGTTTGGCAAAGAAAAATCCACTCAGACTGCTGACTGACGCAAAACTAAAATATTACACAGGCAAAAAAAAAATAAAATACATGCTTTATTATGGAGATTCTAAAAAAGAAATATGTATTACTTACCTTTCTGTAAACCCGAAGACCCTGTAGTAATTTCTTGGGTTGGTTCAGCAATTGGCTCTGGTGCAAGATTATCAAACTCTTCCTTACTAATGAGATTTAGTTTCCTAAAGTTCTCAATCTCTTGCTGAATTAGAGAAAACAAAGTGTAAACACAAAGCACAATGGCTATCATCCTGAGGAATGGGTGAATTTCATAAGAGAAAACAAGCAAGCCAGAATTCACACGTAACTAATCACACACAGCCAGTACCGATTTTGTTTAATGAAAATGGGAGTCCCTAGCATACCTCTTAAAAAAGCTGACATAAACAACACGATGTATAACCTTCTGATGTAACTGACACTGTACTTGCTACAAGAAACAGTTATGCCAACAAATCAGCAAATGGAGGTTAAGGCCATCCACATACAATCTTTTACAAAAGAGTAAGAAACAGAAATAACTGAGATCCTGCCCCTTTTGGCAGGACCAGAATAGTCTTTCTTCTGCAGTGACAAGGAAGGCAATTTAGGGGAGAAGGAGATGACCTGCTCCCTTCCAAGGCTACATCTAAAGAAAAGCCAGTGTTCATAAATAAAGTGTTCAACTTTTTTTTTTTTTTTTTTGAATGGTAACTTCAACTGAGAAAGGACTGAATTTTTCAGGATGAGTGGCAGCATGGCAGCATCTCAAATCACTAACGCTCCTACTCAGCTGAAAGTGGGGTGGGACATGCGTGCCTGTACATGCTATAGAAGAAAAAAAAGTCTTGTTTAAATTATTGTCAAGAACACCACCACCACAAGAAAATATTTTCTCTTGCTGTGTACCACTTCTCACTGTCCTCTTCCAGCTTGCTGATTTTCTTTGGCCATTTTCCTTGTAATAAAAATTCCATATTCTGAAATCCATCTTCATTTCTTACCTCTTATTCTCAACATTTATTTCTAACTTTGTCAGGTCCCTTTTATACCCACAGTCTTCATTTGTCCTTTAAGCTACTTTCACCCTTTTCCCTCCCTACAACACACCTTTGTCCTTATGCACAGATAAAGCTCCTTCCCCTCACCATTTAGTCTTTGGGTAACTTCCTATTTCTGCATGCAGAGTATCTGCTAGTGATACAGCAGCAGTGTCTACAGACATGCCACTCACTGGGCTTGCATTCACAAAAGAAGTGGTTTCTTAATAAACCAAGAGCAGTAAGCGATAGGATTGCAGTGCTCCCAGTTGACCCCTGCCTATGAAGTGCTGGAGTTCAACTCATCTGTATTTTCATAGCTGTTTAGCGTACTTAAAAAAAAAAAAAATCACAAAACTGCCAATTTCCTTCCAAAGTTTTGAAAGCCTCAAAGATCGCAAATGCAAGCTAGGAAATAAAAGGATTTCTATAATAAAATAAGGTGAGCAATCCAAAGTTTCATTTGCTCACACAGCTACCATTCTTACAAGCTACAAGATAAACAAAACCTCAAAATAAACTACTTAAAAATGACTGTATTATCTTCCTCTCTATCTTACCTCAAAAATACGTCCCCAGTCCCTATACTGGGGGTTTGCAAATGCTATGAAACAAGCTACTCATAGAATAAGAAAACACTGGAGAAGTTGAACTATCTCCAAAACATTAACCATTGTTCCAAAAAAATATTCATCCGATGCTTTTGGTCAAATCTGTGACAAGAAAAACTTGATATTTTGCTTTCAACTGTTTATATCATCATTAAAGTAAACACAATTCAACAGACATGTAAATTCAACTACTACTGCCAACTTTCTTTCAAAAATGAGTACCATTTTACAGTTATGTAGCCGATAGCTGAAATTAATTTTGGACCTGTTTGCACAAGCATGGTTTTAGGGTCAAAATTACCTTCATTGTAGTGTCATTTTCACTCTGCTCCATCCACAAATCCTGTTCATAATAGTATAAGCCATCATTAATAACTTTAGCAAGTTCTGATGTAATTTTTGCACGACATACATGGTTGCCAGTACGATCCCCACCAGGATGCTTTCTCATATATGGTGGCGTCTGTGTTACAATCAAAATCTTGTTTACGTCCTGATCATCAATTTCATAATCTGAATCGCTGTCTGACCAATCAGTAAATTTATTCTTACGACCCTGAATTTGTTCCATCTCTTCATCAAACAAAAAATCAAGTTCTTCTTGTTCTTGTTCCTCTGAAGGTGGGGGTGGCTGTTGTTGATCTGACGTTTGATCAGGTATAGGAACACATTCCTAAACAAGAAAAGGTGATACATTTTATATTTGAACTGGATAATGATTATCAAAATGGGAGACAAATAGAACATGACAGAACATTTTCAATAAATGAATATACAGAATTAGAAACAATACAGTCACTTTCAGATGTTAAGCTTACAAAGGAGTAAATTACTGTTCTAAGTAATTCTGCACCATAAGCTTTTAGAACAATTCTCAATGCACGACAACAGATTATTGAATAATGAACATGTACAACTGTCCATCAGCAAAATACAAAAAAAATACAGTATTTCCTTTTCATTTTAGTGAGCTTTGGATGAGGATTTTAAAAGCATTTAGTTATTCTAAGTCTGGATAGAGTGAGAAGTACCCACACTAGCAGTATTACATTATCAAGCATCACACATATTAAGGTGCGAGAAATCTTGTTTTATAGTATAACCTGAAAGTGGGCAGGTTTGGCATTTGTTTATTTAAACAAAGGTTTTTGATTTTACCTTTACTTTGACTGTGGATGCACGATGCCTTTTCTTCACTTCTATCCAAGGCTCAGAGTCCAAATCAGGCAAACTTGTAGACAATCCTTTAGACATTGTCTGAAAATGACTTGTTTCAGTGTTTTCCTTTGGACTCAGCGAGATTCCCATTCTTGGAGAACTCGGTGCAGACTCTAGCGTTGGAAAATAGTAGTTCAGTTCCTTTTTGTTTTTTGTTTGGTTGTTTTTAATTGTTGCATTAATCTTTCCTTTAGCCGCAGCTACTATTGCACTACCTCTGTGGTTAAAGTCAGCATTAATCAGCAGAATTTCCTTTCATTTCAGGAGATAACTTTTCATAGTTCACCCAACATTTTAGGAAAAGATGAATTTAGCAGCTTATTTACATGAAAATGTATCTAACAGCGAGAGAAATCACCTGTTATTCAGAAGATAATAATTCAATTATCAGGGACGTGTTTTTTCTACACCATCCACCAGCTCTGTGGATGGGTGCCTAACTCAGTCTTCATTCTTCCCATTTACTTCAAGCCAACATTTTAGTAAAAGATTTACTTGCCAAGCACTGTCCGCAAACAAAGTCTTATTAATAATGTGAATGAGATCCCCATCCAAAACCAGGGTGCACCAAGTAAAGTTAACTTTCAGCTGCTATCAGAATGAAGTAAATTTTACAACTAACTTACAATTATTACTACTACTAGCTCTACTATTGGTAAATAAAGGACTCCAGGCCATCATACTCTATTCTGGAGAACGGTCACAGCCGTAGCACATAGCAGACATTTTTATCTACTTCACATCAGCCACGCCAGCCATGTGACTTGGCAACTGTATGGCTGACAGGCATATCAGGTGAATAAGCCATTACCAAATGCACAGTTTCTATTATGAAATCAGTATTAAGAGGCGAACTTCCTAAGCTAGACTGACAGCCCTAAACTTAAGTTTCTCTAAGATAAATCCTTTACCGGTATGTGAGCCAAAAACTTGGCCTGGTATGAATTCTGGACAATTGATGAGCTGAGAAAAGTCAGTCCGTGGCAGGCTGCATGGAGGAGGACCTGGAATTGGCCACTTCTCTGGATTAACCCTTTTTCTTATCCTCTGATCCACTGTTTCAACTTCTGTACTGTCCTTTAGGGCCTGTTGGACAAACATATTACAACTTCAAAAAAAGTTAAATATCCAGCACCTTCTTACGTCCACAGAAAACAGTCAACTCTACACAGTAATTAAGAAAGGAATTCAAGCTTTTGTGCTTGTTCCCCAAAATCACTCTCTATTCTTTTCAGTGCACGTGTCAGTAACCTTTTCATTCCAAGGATATCCAGTCAAATTTTGTTTTTATTTCATCAAGTATCAGTTCCTCCCCCTCCCCAACCTGCAACCTCTTTTTTGTGTGAGTGCACCATGCCCACCTTTCCCTAGCTCTCCTATCCACACTGCTACTTCCCCAAACTAAACCCCAACTCCATGCATTTTCTTTCTTCATTCTAAACGTAGCTAACAGGCAGCACACAATCAGAGTGGTCGAGGTTGGAAGGGACCTCTTGTGATTGTCTGGCCCCTCCCCAAGCAGGGTCAGCCATTTCCAGCTGGGTTTAGAGCATCTCCAAGGATGGAGACTTAACAACCTCTCTGGGCAACCTACACCACTGTTCAACCACATCCACAGTAAAAAAAAAAGTGAACAAAATCACAAACTAACAAGCTGCAAGGATTTTTCCTTTCTGATGTTAACAAGGAGACTGATACAGAAAGTAAGATCCAGAGAAATTCTACACAGGAACATGCCAAAGATCAAAGGGTGGAGCAAGTTCATCCTTCATTGGACCAATGAATTGTTCACCAGCCAATTAAGTACATGGAAGGACTTCTAGTCCATCAAGGATATATGCATTTCTGGAGCAGTAAGAGAAATTGTATTTTAATTAAGAAAGAAGCTTAGTCTTTGATGGTGGTGTAAAACAAACAAACAAACAAACAAAAACAAACAAAAAAAAAAAAACAGAAATTTGCTTGAACTTCCTAGAAGGCTTCAGAGAGGAGACTGGGTATAAAATCTAGCACGCTCCTAGACAGCAAGTGCAGGAGTGATCTGATAACAGTACTCTGTTTTTTTTCTTGAAGGTATTTATTTTCTAGGGAAGATCCATCCTGGGGGGGCAGGATGGGGCACCCCTCTGACAGAAGGTGCCTCCACTAAATGCAACTTGAGATACAAGTGAAGGTGATTATCACCCTCGGGAGAAGCATGAATTCAACCAACTGCAGGAGATTTCTATGGAAACTTAGCTTAAGATAATTTTCACTTTCACTTCCCAGTCTATGATTCCATAAACCGTTGCAACTGTGTTGCCTATTTTAGATTTTAAGACAGAATGCTTCCAGTATTCCTGGACTGGCTTACTTAAACATGACTTTAAGTAACTACGTAACGGCAAGGCACTCCTTGGATGAGCAACACGCCAGAAAGGCTCCTACTGCACCTGAACGAGTCTCCTAACTCCCCCCGATATCCTCTGCTATATCCAAAACATATCAAATTGAGACCCTATCTTGTCTGCAGAGGCCAAGCAGAAAACTAGCAGTAAAGGATCAGGAGAGACCACAGACAAAGAGCTGTGGAACAGCAAGATACTGCAGCTCGGATACCTGAATAATCTGTAGTCCCGGAGATCCTGTACCACCATCAACAACAATTCTGTTTTGGACCTACGGGACCCACGTATCTCCCTGTTCGCATCAGTAAGACACTACAGCACTGGGCAGCCTCAGAGCCACATGCGAAGGACAACATCTCAAATATAAGCAGGACCGCTGCCTCTGGTCAGATCGACAATATACTGCAACAGGTTTCTGTGCTACCAGGCAGAAAAGCACCTCCCTGCAGCAGCAGCATGACAACAGCTGGCTTAAGGACTGGGCAACACAGTTAATGACAGGGTCAGCAAGGAGCTGCCATTCATCCTATCGGAGTCCGGGGAATTAACAGAATAGGAGCCAAAGTGAGCACTGGAGAACACTTTCCACTTTCTTGCTTGCCAGGGGGGTTTACAATTTGGGCTGTCTTGCTATTGAAAAAGTATCTCTGGACCTGAGGAAAATAGCAGTTATTGCCACTGAAGAATTCAGCATAGTTCAAGAACACACTGCTAAAGTCACTTCAGCTTTGCAAAGCGTATTGAGCTGTAAGTTAGACAGATACCCATTCTAGCTTTGAAAGAAAGAGTTCAGCCTGGAAGAGAAAGGCACCAAAATTTTGATTTGTTCTGTTTGAGAAATTTTAATGCGAAGTGTTTTTATTTTAGTAGAAAAATCATTTGACAGCCCAGTTTTCCCACTCACACACAACAGGCATAAGAAATGCTCTCCCTTTGTATCTAATAAACTAATAGAAATATCTGGTACACCTTGACAGTAGATACTGATCAAACAATGGAGTTTCTGCTAATATCTTGAAGATTTTATAAACCCAGAAATACTAAGTTTCCCTAAATTCTAGCAGCGGTAGACTCAGTGAAAACCTGACTTGCACTACTGACAAACTCTACCTGAATAAACTCTGCAAACTTTTTTACTCTAAAAAAGAAACACAACAAAAAAAGCAAAACATATTTTCCCCTCTTATTCTGCACACATGGAGATGGGGTTTTCTGACAGTGCTCGTCTGGAGGTTTGTAATGTGGAAGCTTCACTACCTGTGGTTTTTTGTTGTTGTTTTAAATATCTGACAGCGTATTTCTGCAACTATCCAGCTTGTATATCTAAAACACTTTGATTAGCTTGCAAAGGAATACTCAAAAACATCTTCAAAGTACCTGGTTTTACTAAAAAGAGCTACTTCCCATGTCTCAACTCTCAAAATACATAATCCTCAGAGTCAAAGAAATGACCAAAGATTACTGACTCCGCAAAAGAGAGACTTTACAAATGTATTCTTTAGTAGAATTAACATCCTTTGGTTTCGGCAATATTGCTACTTTTTCAGTATCAGATAATTGCACCTTAAGTTTTCTTCCTTTCTTTCTCAAAAGGATGACCTTGAAAGAATTGTACATTTTTGCAAGTGCTGTGTATTATGAGGTGAGGCATCATGTGTATGTGAGAACACCTCGTGTGGGTGTTAAAGACCACATTTCTCTCAACTTGTGTTAGTTTTCCCCTCAGACTCAAAGCAGTATCTTGAAAAGTTCCAAAGTGAGTAGAAATATTCTAAACATTTGTGTGTGTCAGGATTCTGATATGAAAAACAAAGTAAACAATCAGTACACTAAACTATTGTCCCTGTAATCCCATGGATGTGGTTCTTCAGTTTATCTACAGCCATGGATGGAAGGAACAGACATCTGTAATGGCTGCCCTTCACCATCTCCCCCCTTTTGTAGCCTAACTCTCAGAATGTTTAGGAACAGCAATTCTGCCCTCTGTTCTAATGGGAATGTGCAAAAATCTGTAAAAAAAAAAAAAAAAAAAGGAAAAAAGCAAAACTTTTCCATTTATAGCCTGTTTACAGGATCCTTGTCATTACAAACAGAGAATTTTTTTTTTAAACTTCATAGCATTGAATTTAAATGGCAGTATAAAATTAAGCTATGCAACTTCCTACACACATACTTTTGAATTATTTTACCTCCAAAATAAGCGTAGCATTTGTAGTCAGAGCTTGCACCCGGTGGAAGCTAGCAATCAATGAAACAGGCAAAAATCCTTGTTGGTCCATCTTTCTCCTCAGAAAGAAGTCTCTTTCCAAGTTTTCTGTGCTGAAATAATACTCACTGGAGGAAAAAAAAAAGATGCAAATATTAGCCTATTGTAAATTAAACAAAATCCTAAAACAGTAACCTAGATATTCCTTGTTAAAATCTTCCAGTAAAAATAGAGCATATTTTATCACCAGCAAAATTGCTCTTTCAGCACGGGATTACTATAAGCAAAACTTCCAGACTAGCATGCGTGCACGCTCAACATCTTCAGAACGACTTATGATCCAGTACTGCACGTAAGGATATAAATCAAAGCCTCATTACAACATCCGCATATACGAACTGCGTAAGGAAAGACTATGCTCAATTTCTCTTTCACCCATCCCCCCTTATTACTTACATGAACAGAAGGAAACAACAGTCTCTTAGCCTCCATATAGATGAAGGACAACTACTGCTTACAGTCAGGGCATAAGTTATTTCCCATACAGCAGTGTCCGTGCACCTTCATCCTGAACTGTATCTTTTCTTTTCCCAGTTTCCAGTACATTAGAAGGTTTAATTATCCTATCTGAGTGTTGAGGTACATATATGTGCTCTGAACCGTTACTTCAAGCATGCTTGTGGGAAGATGAAAGAACAAAAATAGTAATTTTGTATTTTTCACGAAACTGTACCAAATGGCACAATGGTTCATGGAGAAAGGTAAAGTCTAAAAGAATAAAAGATACTTAGTGGATAAGGAGAACAGGGACAAGGACCATTTCATGAATCTGACAATACCACAGAACAAGAGACGAGGGACAGAAAAATAGCAGAAAGACATCATCTTAAACAACGAAGTTGCTGTATGAAATGATAAAGGTGTCAAGATGGTTTATACTTAGTGATGAGAAAAAGTATGGAATTCAAATCATGATCTGACATACAAAGCAAGAGAATGAGAAAACAACCTATTCTATATTCTATTCTATATTCTATTCTATAAACCTATGAAAAAGAATGGAAAAATAATTAATCATGATGACTAAAATCTAGGCCTTTGACAAGGTTTATACATCATACCATAATTTAGCATATTACGTCCAAGGAATACTACTACTCATTGGGTTCAGGAAAAAGTAGGTAGTGAAATATTTAATGGAGAGATGAAGAGCAATTAAAAATCTGTGACTTAAAAATAGAAGTAGTGAAAAATAAAACAAGAGAGCATTAAAATGCTGAGAAAAAAGAACAAACACATGCAAATATAAAGTTAATTCTAATTCCAACAAAGAATAAAATGCAAAGTGTCTCCACTGAAGTTGGGCTCAAGGCCAAAGTTACCAAAAGGAGAGGATTGTGATGCCATCATTGACCCAAGGAGAAGCTTGATATCATTTCTTTCTAAAACTTTTGGTAGCTAAAGAAATTTTAAGCAAAAGCTGTCTATACGAAACACTCAGGTCCAAGACCGAATGAGTACAAAAGCCTCCAAGTTGGACAATAAGACATATGACAAATGAAAACACTGCCATTAAGTCATAGCAAACAGAGAAGAGAATAAGGCTTTCAGAGAATTAAGCTCTTACTCAGATCTAAGTTGATCAGTGAAGCAACTGTGCACAAGGGTTTCTTTCAAGAATATTCTATTTACTGTTCTGAACTGCTATTTCTTTTCCCCTCCCAATCTAGAAGATAAACAAGTACAAAAAAGCCATATCAACGTTTTACTAATGTTACCTTTACAGTCATACAGTAAAGGTAAAATCTTGTAATGATTCACCTAGTTAAAAATTCCACAAGCAGAAATGGACAATGACTGAGCTTGACTCAAACTGCCTCACTTGATGTCCATCATTCTAGAAAAAGGAATTTGAAAGAACATTAATGATAAACAAAGACAACTGCTTCAAGTAGAGGGAAAAACCTAAACACACACACACCCTCCAGCTTCGCTTTTCCTTCTATTTTTCCTCAGAATCCTTTTATTTATTCTTGAATTGATGCAGATTTGGATGCCCATCTGAACTTTTATTTATTTGTTTTTGAAAGAAGAGGACTTGAACAGCGTTCTACTGTATGTTGCAGACTGAGTTGTTGCTAGGCACTGAAATTTTTCAGGCTGACTACTTCAGTCTATAATTAAAAGTGTTAATGATATTTTTATATGTAATATAAATATTCCTCTTGCACATCAAGCTGGTTCTTGGGACAAGCATAAACTGCCTGATAGCAGCATACTTCTTAATGTAATTAGAAATCAACTCAGTTGGACACAGTTCTAACATTTTTCCCTATTAAGCAGGTAAACAGTTCTAAAATTCACCAATACGCTACCCAAAACAATCTCACTTCTCTAATATATCCTCACTTATCTTGGACTCCATAAGGAACACCGAGACCTAGCAATTCTGTGTAGCTTTATTTTGTATAGACTTCCTTCTTTGGCATAGTCACTTTAACATTTTAGAACTAAATTATGAAAGGCAGACCAAACCACCTCCATCTAGAAGCTAATAACATGTAACTGATGAATAAAGTTGTTTCCCATTGGTTTTATGTGATACAAGAAATGGATAACAACTTTTTTTTTTTTAAGGAGCATAAAAATAGAGAAGTTACATTCTAAATCTGCCCAAGAATCTCTCTCTCTGTCCTGAAAAGCAAACTCCATAATCAAAGTGCCTTAGGAGTTTATATCAGACAAGCAACCAATGGCTTTGGTAAGCCAGCCATGCCAAGTCTTTTACGGACACTTGCCAACCTCTTTTTGCTAAAATAAAACACAAATGTAACCAGAAGTCAGATGTGACCAATGCTGTAACTGACATTTTTCTCAGCAGAGGGGGACATCATCATGTCCTACCTTAGAAGGTCTGGATTCTACACTGCATGCCCAGAAATCTGGCCAACAGTGGAGTGTCTGTGCTCCTCCCTCACTTGTCTGAGGACATTGCAGGCCGATTATCCTGACATGGGGGTACATGTCCACTGTCAGGTCTCATAGGGGCCTGGCAGCAAGAGTAACAAAAAAGACTGCAATAGAAGTTTTGAAGTTGATAGCCACATGCCAGATACTTTCTGCCCTTAAAGAGGCTTTTTTCTTCCTTTTTGCGTCAACTGTAACAAAAGAAGCAAGAATAAAATAAGCAAGTTGCTTTATGGAATACAAGGGCAATAAAAAACCACCACAAAGGCATCATGGAGAAATGCCGTTGCAAGTATAGAAGATGAAATATCTGCCAGTGGTGGAAACTGTCTCTTTAAAATGAACTAGTGGTTTCCAGGCCCTTTTTGACATGTCTCCTGGTGACAATCAGTCTTCCAGATGGTTTCTCATTCCTAATGGTGTACACGAGAAAGTAAACATTTCAGATTATTGAAAAATCAAGTGTCATTGCAAAACTACTCTTTCAGTTGAATGTTTCAAGTGAAACACTCTGAAAACATAAAACTAACAAGACTTCTCAAAGTGAAATTGAGAGCAAACAAGGGAAAACTCTAGCTACATCACCCAAGAAGAGCTTTATAGGCAAACAGACCAACAGAACTCAAAAACACGAGCCAAGAGACATCCGTATCTCAATTACATGACAACATAAAAATAGTGCTATGTACCATAAATAAAGAAGGTATACGAGTTAGAGCCACACTACAGCACAAGACACACTACAGCACACTACAGCTTCCTTAAAATTCCTCCCCATCACTCAAAGTTTTTCCACCACACTTGTGAATAAGTTCAAACAGACACTGGTAATGGTCAGATCAAAAAGAAATTGGAAAAGTCTTCATCTCCATCATTTTACAGATGATAACTCATTTCAAAGTGTTTAATCCTGGATCTCTAAAAATATTTGTACATTAAACAATCTACTTACATTTGACGTTTTATATATTCTTTGAGAAGTGCTTCATCCACAGAATACATCTGCACTCCTGTTCCATCATCGTAGTAATACATCATACTAGCATTAAGCTCAGGTTGAAATGCTTGGTCAGTTCTTTCGCCATACAGTTCTTGATAACCAACTGAATATTCAAAGTTCACTTCACAATAAAGGAGAAAGCAAAAGAAAAGATGAACATTATTAAGTCCAGTACACAGATACTATAAGACACAAACATGATACACAGTGCTGCTTTATGATTGGCTTTCAACATCTGATTAAAAAACAAAAACAACAACAAAAAACACTCAAGCTACTTAACTATATTAAGCTACAGGATATATGTTTTGAGACAACTCTAACTTCACATGAAAACATTTACATTATAAACACAGTTCAAAAATGTTTGCTAAGCATCTATTTCTTTGCATACTTCTAGGGTTTCCTCTGCCTCGTCCTCTTCCTCTGCCTCTACCTCTTCCTCTGCCTCTGGAGAATCCTCGAACACTGCCACCCTCACTTCTCACGCTGCACACTTCATCATGATCATCTCTCTTTTCTCTATCACGACGCCAATCTTTAAAAGAAAAAAAGCATAATACTTGCAATCATAATTAAATATCACAGTATAATTATGTAGCCTCTGATTTATTCCCAAGTATTAAACACAAAACATTGCACTGAAAAGCGTCTCTCTCTACCTTTTGGATACTCAGAAAGGCTGAAGGAAATGACACTGCAGAATACACAATTAGTGTCAAAAAGTCCTTTGCAACACAGAGCTCCCAGCTTGTGCCCAGGCAACCCACCAAGAAGACTCAGCTGTGCTGGCTGAAGCACAAGGTCAGATCTGAACCTGCAAGGGTTAAACAGTAAGGTTTGCACAGCAGTGCCTAAGGGTGAGTGGGCAGGAGCTGCTAGCAATAAAGAGTAAATGAGCTCGACTGGCAGTCAATCTGAAATGCTTCTGAAGCAACTGGACACTCTCATGCCAGCTCAGGGATCACAATACCTATGATGGGCATGGGATAGGAATGTGTGATCATGCAATTCTCCTTCCAGGCATGATAACACAGTCTGCTGCTGTGGGCAACTCCCAGTACTTACAGAGAGCTACAAAGGGCTGCTAGCTCTTGATAATCCTGCTCTGGGGAGGATTTCCAAAGGGGGAACCTCCCTTTTGTTCCCAGAAGCAGCCATCTACCACTCCCCTGACTCAGCCTTTTTAACAGCAATCCTATTCTCTACTGGTCTTGCCCCAGACTTTTAGCTTTTAACTTAAGAATTTTTGTTTTTGTGTTTTTGTTAACACATGCAAATCTAAGACGGCTCTGTAAGAATCAATGCAAGTTTTTCATTAATGAATACATGGTCTTTGGCAGGAGGAGCGGAGAGAAAGAAGAAAGGAAGGAAAGCAAGCAGGTCCACACAGACACGAGGAACCTTGACTCTACTCACCACAGGATGGCTATAATTCCCCTCACTTGACTCATGTGAGAAAGTGAAGCCCTCACACACACTCTCACACTTGTTCTTTCTCTTTTCCTAACACTCTTTGGGACTTCTATCTTAAGTCAGTCAATGTTGCTGCTAGTTTCTTTAATTTGTAATTGGATAATCTAGATTCAGGGGGAACCCTTTGTCAGAAGAATGGCTGGGGATACAGACCCTATCTGACGAAACAGAGAGCTGCTGAATGTTAAACTACAGTGCAATGTATTTATTTATTTTTACACGTTATTGGTAAAAATTAACACTAGAGTTTTTGTTGTTTTTTGTTTGTTTGTTTGTTTTAGTACTGGCAAAGTCAAGTTTCAACACAAGCTGCAAATCTAACACCTACTCTTGGGATATTATCCATCAAAGAGAAAAAAAAAGGAGCAGCATAGCACTTGCAACACGTCTGGTTCCTACCATCAGTTTGCTTGGACTGATGCTCATATTCAGTCAACAAGTTTTAAGTTACGCTTCGTTTCCTACAAACAGGAAGACTGAAAGAGATTGAAAACTACTTACTTCTGGTCTCATTCCGCCTGTTGTTATGAGGTATTAACTTGTTTGTTTCCAGCTGAGATCTTGAGCTACTTCGAGAGCCTGGTCTTTCTTGACTATCTGACCTCACATCATCCAAGTGAAGTGGCAGCCATTTCTGCTTGTTACCTTGAGAAGTTAATATTTTACTCTTAATTATAGTACTGCTTAAAGTTTCAGCTCCTGTTCAAGATCCTATATAATTCTTCTTGTAAAACTATTAATAACAGTTAATTTCAATGTTTAAAAACTAGGAGAAGCAGCTTAACATTGCATTTTTAAGATATAATGACTAAACAATAATAGATGCAGTAAACAACTTCCCAAACTGAAAGGTAAACTTACCTAAGCTTTAGTTAAAGAAAATGAAAGTGAGCTTTTTTTTTCATTTAATGAATTTTTAGATGTAAGCTCCATTACCAAGAATTTACAGCTACATAAGTGTCAAATATACATACAGTAAGTTCATGACTGCACAATTTCACAATTTTTATATGAAACAAGGTAAAAATTAGCATATCAGGTTAACCACTGAAGTAAAGATTTCTATCATCAATCATAAAAATTTTCCTGAGAAGTTAGCTGTGGTTCAGTATTTTTACATCAAGATAATTCAGATTAAATTCATTAATGTCCACCAAAAACGATTAGCAAAGCCGTATTTTGTTGTACGCCGGCCTAAAATATCCACCAACCATTTACTTAGTGATAATATTTGCTGTTCTACACTTGATTGGTATCATAGGCTTCATATCTTTGTAGCCAGGAAACATAAGCAAACACAAAACATGCATAATCCACACTGAGGGGAAAAAAACAGTTTGTACCTGTGGAATGCTTTGCTTTAACTTTTCACTTAGACTGAAAAAATTAAAAGCACTACAGGATTTTTTTTTTTATATATATATACAGAGCAAGATTAACAAATCCAAACAACAAAGGTCTTTAGAATCTGAAGACATACTGGCAGGGAACCAAGAAATAAAGCATCTGATGGCAGCAATCATAAAACTATCTCAGTTGTGCCTTTGGCCCACTCAAGTTTACTGACCAAGAAAAACAGAGGTTTGTTTCTTATTTTTCACGTAACAGATTGGATCAAGAGGAAATGACAAACCTGGTTTAGTTCTCAAGCGATCACTTCAAGGTGTAAGCTAATAGCAAAATATGAAAATTAAAATGGTAATATACATAGTACTATATTCATACATATATATGTATGAAGTTATATGAACACAGTTCTGTCTATTCAGTAAAGATGTGAGACACCATAATGGAATGAGACCATAATTTTCCAGATGCTCTCTGTCAGAGCTCCTCATTACATCTGTAGGAGATGAACTGCTTTTTCCCCAGAATTCCTACTTGACTAAACAGAACACTCCAAAACCTGAGAAAGGAGGCCTGTTTTAAGCTTCCTAACACATAACAATATATCCTGTTATCACCTGGAAAACGCAAAACAAAGTTTCATCAAGTCATTCAACTGGAATTAATGCAACTGTATCAATGATGAATTACTGCATTACACATAGCATCCAGACCAACCTTTTTTCCTTTGATTATTAGTTTGACCTTCATCTTCGCTAATGTTATCTCCTGGACCATCTGGCTTTGCCTCCAGGTTGTCCTTGGTTCCATTATTGCCTTTTTGATCAGATTTCTCCTCTTTTTCTTTTCTATTTGTTGGCTTCTTACTGTGACTTACAGTCTTGCACTGCAAAAGATACTGGTAATTATTTCCGACAGTACAGCTCCTGATAGCAAAACATACACATTTCTTCTACTTATTTAAGTTCCTTCACCATTAGCTGTTCTCTGTTCTCAATGTCTTCAGGAGGGTGAGTTTTAAGAACTGTGCTGTTTTGTAAAGTCTCGTTTTACATAGCTCTATTTTCTGCTAGTCTGGCAAGACCGTAAAACAGTACTTTAGAAGTAAAAAACTATTGTTTTGTTTTTTAAACTGAAGATGTAGAATTGCAAAGCGCACAGCAATCATGTTTCAATGTCTCAAAACTGAAATTCATTCTATGGGAAAGAAAGAAATACTACTCACTAGCACCTACTGTTCAGACTGATTAGCTTTAAAAAGCTGTGCTTACAGCATACTGAATGTATGGCATCATGTGACTTTCTGATTTACCAATCCCAACAGCATGCCAAGCATCCATATAAACTGTAACGAGCCACAGCTATTAACTCTGTTGATTCTGTTTCACTAAATCTGAACATGAACCAAAGACCAGAGGATGTGGAGGGGTATGATTAGATTTTTTTCTCCGCATCAGAATACGGCATTTACTGGGACCTGTTTGCCTCTGAGTAGTGCCAACATCCTGCAGATCATCGCTTGTTGGAAATCCCATAGAATAGCAGGTTTCAAAGGCAGCAAAACGAACAGCCTTTCAGTGAATAGTGGAAAACTTAATTTAGAGTGGATATAATATCTGCCTGCAAAATTCAACTTCACAAGCATTTTTGCCAAACAAAAAGAACTCTCCTATGTTGTGGAGACTGCTCTGAACTTGCTGGAATACGTACAGTAGATATTGGAGTACCATCCCATATCCTGTACTTAATTTGACTACAAAACCTTCCCCTAGACAAATCAACTGTTATTAAATACAAGCTAAATGTTATTTGATTTAACAGACACTACATGAATTTCTGTGATGAAATTCTCACATATCTAAGTCAGCAAAAGGTTAATCAACATCTATGCAATACAATCTAGACCATCTGGTAAAGCAAAAAATCTTTAAAAATACTCTTAAAGCAGACTATTTCAGAAAACTTCAAATACATATATGTTTATGCAACACTACTAACGTATCTATCTCAGCAACTGATTGCAGCCATCACTAATCCTATCAAAATTTTACACAACCAAGTAGATGTTAAAGCACTGTGGCATTACAGAGAGTGTGAAAGACATGGGTACATGTTTTAGTAAGTCACTAAATAAAATATCTCCCCCAAAAAACAAGAAGAGATGTTAAAAAATAAGCATATTCTAGACTTAGTCATAAATCAACATTAGCATTTAAAAATTGTATTAAAGGATATAAAATGTAATCCTTTCAATGCTATTCAATCTGTCAGAGCTAAGCTCAGTAGACCCTCTCCTTTTGTGAGGATCAGAACATTACCAGTAGAGAATATAATTATTTTTTAGACACTGTTACAGAATTTATCTGCACTGTAGCAGACTGAAGGCTCCTTCTCATGTATTTTAACAGGTATCTCTGAAAAGTTACAAACAAAAAGTATTCCATAATGGAACCGACAACACGATCTTCAGGAACAGGATTTGTGAGTCATTGGACTACGCCAAACGAACAGGCTGTGCATTTTGCATCGGAGGTATAAAAAGCACAGAAGAAATTATTTCTAGTTTTATGAATGATTAAGGAAGGAGTATGATGCGCAGCACAGGTACACGCTTCTAAATTAGCAGCTTTAGAACACAAGTCTACCAACAGGCACCCCTCATGGTATTGTTAAATGTATCACCACGGTCTCCCTGGGAGCAGTGGCAGTCACAACATCTCAACAGGAATACTGGTGATGGAGGAGCTTACAAATACTAAAGAAAAGTCAAATTGAGGATCTTATATAAATCCTACAGCTCGATGGGATGTATACATACACTAAAATATTCTAACTGGTATTTCAGCAACTGAATGACCATTGACTTATTTACATATAATCTATTCAGGTTTTAAAGATTCTTCCAGTAACTTCAAAGATTTTCTCTGAGATCCTATAGAACAAGCTACCAAAAAAAGCAAATTCTACCTAGAAGAAAACATACTGTTGTGACAGATCTACAGACATCTAGAATTTTGACCTGCAATGTGAAAGGCCTGGTTAGACACCTGAGGATGTTTTGTTGCTGATATAAAGAACAAAGGTGTAACTCACCCAGCTGGGGGAGAGGGAAGATGTTAGAAACTGAGCCCACAGGACAAATGATTCATACTGAACTACCTTAATATGCTCTTTTTCAGCTTTCATTTGGAAGTTTTCAATTATACAATGCATGCTGTTGAACCCAAATCTTCTGGTTTCCCTCACCAAGAAAACAGTAGAAGCATCACAAGGATGATGCTAGAACTAAAGCAAAGATTGAAATGGCACCACATAGCTTGGAATAATCTACACTTTGTTGTTTAAAATAATACAGCATAAAAAGAGGTCTACGATATTTTACGTGCTTACCACTTGAGATAAGGTAAAAGAAAGAATTTGATGGAATAGATGCTAACTACAGAACCATCAACAGGAAAATATATCCTTACTCCATCCCCATTCCTCTGATAACTCCCAGGACAACTTTGCAGAAAGCATGCTGAGCGCAAGGGAGTGCAGCACATACACAGTCCCAAAGGTTACAGGCCCTCTTGTCTGTGTATAAACTTCCCAAAGAACGGAAAATGGACATACAAACTTTAAAATGGTGGAGTAAATACAGCACATTTTTATCTACATGTCCACACACACCAGTTAAGCTAAGAAGCGTGTGTCTGTGTGTGCGTGCATGCGCTTGTGAAGGGTTCAGAAATTCTCAAACCAGTACAGATAGTTAAGCACAGACCAGTATTCTGAATTATTGTCAACATTTCTGCTGAAATCTCAGAACACCCAAAGCACATTCTGGGGAAAACACATTAATCAGAGAAGCCAATGTGATTTTTAATAAAATAATAGTGCAGATAACAAAGAATACTTACTTCATTGTTTGCTATTTCACTTGGTGTTGGCCAGTTTGTGATATCACCGAAATCACCAGCCTGCAAAGACAATACAGAGTTTATACTACTTCCTAGATTTAGCCCTTTTTAACACACAGAAGATGTCTGTCATGACTTAGATGGCAAGACTATACCTTTTAACAAAATAATTAGAATTTGCAATTCTTAAAAACTGAGACATACAACAGAAAAACGAGCAGCTTTTTAAAACAGAATATGATCAACCGTAGAAACAACCAATCATTGCAGTTACATTCAAATCAAGGTACAACACATCTTACCTATCTTGTAATAACAACTGTCTAACAAATGCCTTCATTAACAATATATTAAGTGGGCATGGCCAAATACAGATGGCAAGCAAGCAAAACTTTCTACGTTCTATTATTAAAACAAACTAACAGGGGTTAAGACTTAAGTACACAGAAAGCAATGTTCAGATTAAATGTTGTCTTGTACCTAGCACCCTAAACAATTTAAAGCTATCTACCCCCTTTAAAAGGCTTTTAAGTTTTTGGAAGACCCTTGAGCACTGTTTTTTCAGAACCTAAAAAGGTGCAGCTGTACAAAATTTTAGAAACTTAATTTTTCAGTAGGAAGGATTCAATGTCTCCTATTGTCATAATAAATTTATAACAGAACATAAAGCACGTTCATCACTAACATAATACGCAAATAGGATTTCTGAAACCAACCTATCAACTCTTGTGCTCAAGCGATGTTGTTTCATTGTAGCCGCTTCCCATTTTATATAATCCCATCACTTTTTTTAAACAAGAGTACCTTTCCTTATCCCCTTGTACACATACCACTTTAGCTTTCCTTCTAATTTTAAAATTCCTGTCCTTTTTTGACTTTTCTCTGCCTTCAAAATTAACCATTACCAAGGCAGAACATAACAATTCTGGTTGTAACTTCAAAATACCTTTTTTTTTTTCTTTAATTTTAGCTATTTACCACAGTGAATATTTACAACCAGAAATATTTCTTTGAAATGATTTCATTTTCCTACCATATTATCAGCAGAGCTAAATGCCAGTTTAGATAAACAGGTTAGATTAACTGGGACTTTTAACACAATCGGTCCAGTAACTCAAAGCTACATGTTCTTCTGGCAAATACAAACCTTGCTGCATTTCCTTGTCCGGGGTTTCGCTGCCTTTATAACTTTAGTGGAATTTTCTAGTTCTGAAAAGGAAGAAAAATATTTTCAGGTGAAGAACTATGTTGTGCTTAAAAGCATAAGGTACACTTTAACAACTATCAACTATCTAGCATATTACACCAACTTTTTTTTTTTTTTGGTGGTCTTGGCATCAAAGCCAATGAACAATCATGAATGTAATTACTGCAAGAACATTTCCATAAAATAACTAATAGTACATGCCATTGAAAAACTCACACTCACGAGTGTAAATAATCTTAAAAAGTGGATGTACAGAATATTGTAGAACACAATATTTAAGCATTTGTTGAGCTATAATGCCAAGACTATCTCAAAATGCTGTTATTTTAACCTAAGTATTAGCAAAGAAATGAGGCCTAAAACATAAAAAATACCCTATTAAAAGCTATATTTAGAACACAATTCATTTATGAGATCTACCATTATGTGAGCATGAAAAAACTACAAGCAATTACATATTTACAAATTCCTAGTCATTTCCATTTATTAGCAATCAAGCAAATGCTAAAGAATTTAGCCATATTGCTCACAATCTAGTCAAAGAAATGGAAAAAATTAAAAGGAAGAATGGAAAGAGAAAATAATTATAAAAACTACATTAAGGATAACACATTTTAATGCTCAGATTCCACAAGCTACAAGAACTGTTTATGATAGGTATAAGCAATTGCAACAAAGCTTATACTCGCACATTTTCAGAACCTTCCTGAGCCAAGACCTAAACTTCGTAATGATTCTCCTCCTGAGCAACAGAACCCACTTTAATTCAACCTGTTGCATCTACCAGTAATTAACATAATGCTCGCTAAGAACCCTCCTCATACATATCAACATTACTGGGCCTGATTACCTAGGATCAGTGAGTTACATTTGAAAAACAAAGTCTCTTTAAACTCACCACATCTTTTAATACCTATGCAATTTCCCTTCTGTACACGAATCCAGTTTTCTTATTTTCCTACCCACTTAATTGTGTTCTAGCTTTTTTTGTTGGGAATTCAGGAAAAAAAGAAAAAAACTACTATTATCAGCTAACTCTTGGAAGATTAATTCAGACAGATGAAACCACGTTTTAATTCCTCCTGCCTTAGTTCCATTCTCACTATGCAAATTTTCCCATAGAGAAGTGGTTACAACCTTTCCTTGAAGAGTCTTATTCAATCTTTTATTGAAAGACAAACCTGAAACATTGAGCATGGCTGAAATCACTAGGGGATTATTATTTCTTATGAGGATAACATCACCTCCTTAACCCTTATCTCTCTCGCATCCAGTGACTTCACTGATCTTCCTTATCGCAGCTTCACACTAGGAACCCCACCCTCATGCCCCGCAGTGACTCTGAAAGCTCTCTCAGTCCTCTTCCTGGAATATACTGTGAATGCTATAAGCATAATTTAACGTGTAGTCCATACTGCACAGTGAACTACATTAATACAGCTAGATACTACCCATGTAAATTCAGCGTATCACAGTATCCCTATCATAGGTGAGCTTTGCCCCATCATTTACCAGCAGTTTCCCCACCACCAAATGGACACCTAAAGATTTGCTTTTTAAAACAAAGACAAAACAATTCCTCCAACTGCTTTTGCTGTGTTATTCAGTCTCAATTAACTTAAGATCGACAGCTTCCAGTTTTTAAACACACAGTGACTGTAGCATCCTAATTTTTACTTATCATTCAATAGTAAACTAACTGTCACTATAAAATAAGGCAAAACAGTTGTAGTCATGGAGCATCAAGCAAATTTGTCATTTGTTCCAACAACAAAACTGCCAATCACCTGTAAACTGGCCATAGTATTTGTCCTCTAAACAGAGATCTCTCTTTAGCTGTTCATTTACCTTACTGAAGCCCTTTTTCCATCTCGCAGCACTTTTACTGAAATTGCTACCCAAGGACTGCTCTGCCAGAACTTCTACTCTCTATGTCACCAGGGTGTAGCAAGGAATTAAAAAAGACAACTCAGCATCACTGCACTATCTTAGTCACGGGATATTATTCAAGACAGCAACAGAGGCTATCTGAACCAAGCAGAATGAGATCCAACTTGTTTTAAAGTAATCTCTCTTATCTGTTTATAAATCAAAGATGTAGTAACCTAAGACTTACAAGATGCACTTGCACACTAAGTGAAAAGAAAATTATTATTGGGCAACAACGCTGTCAGGTTGATGGTGCCCTTCTGAGCCGAAAGGCCAGTGATCTCGCCACACTTCCCTAACAAGCAACTCCTCAAAGTTTCTGGCCTTCCAAAAGAGTCATGTTCAAGACCAAAATTAACTGACCTTTCCCGACTGGCTTTCTGGCGCTTATCACGTGGGAGCTGGATTTTAGTGTGAAGCACAAAAGGGAAGATAAGGGGTCGGGGGGAAGGAGGGTGAGAGTAAAAGAATAAAACATCACATCATGTAAAGGTTTTCTCCCAGTCAAGTCTGTTATGTTGTTACGAACAAGACTACAGCTACTGTGCAGGCAAAACTTACTCTAGAGTGTATTTAAATAAAACCTCCACACCTAACGTTACGCCGGCCTTTGGTTTCAGCATCACATAGCCGTGCTGAATACCAGAAACAGTATCTTCAGTTATTGCCACAGCAGAACCCAACAAACCCCTGCAAATAAACTATTTCACTTACTGTTAGTGCCAACCTAACCGTATTTAAATGGTTTATTCAGCCACAAACGACAAGGCACCCAGTTTAGTAACAGCATGCTGTGCTGATGAAAGGACTCGCTTGTCTTCACTTACTTTACTCACCAGGTTTTAGCTGAACTTTGAAGGGGTGGGGAAAAGAAAAAAAAAAATCAAGGATGAGCAAGTTTAATTGCTCATGATCACCTTTCAATTACTGAACTCCAGTGACGACGCTATCCACATAAAAACCAAAATCATCTTTCAAAGCTATTTTTATAACTGTTCTTCCAAGTCTCATAAAAGACCGCATTCTAACACAAGACATTTTCTGCAGGAAGACATGGATGTGCAAACATGCCAAGTGTAGCATTTCAAGATATATGGGACAACAGTTATGAAAAACGAACGATGAATTTTGGAACCACCAAAACGGCAGCAATCCTCAAGCAGCAGGAAAGGGAAGGTGGGACTGGCTGCTGTGCAGAGATAGAGAAGTGAAGTTTGCATATAAAGATGCATCACCCGAGTACCACCAATCACATGACAAATTATATTTTCAGTAATACCACTTCAGAGTGCATTATTCAATACTTCACTTCAGAATGGATGTTTTGAAGTTCTGAAAACAACCAGTCAGCAAATATTTTTTTTCTGATGGAAGGGCAGGAAAGATACTGCTAACTTCTCTGGAAGTGATGCCTACCAATAAAAGGCAGAACACATTCTCATTTTGATACAAATCCTGTCATGATTTCTAGACAACTTTCAAGTGTTATTTTTACTTAGACAGCACGTGCATTTCCTTCAGCGAAGGAACAACCTATCATAAACACCAGAACTGCTTCAGGAGGTGGCTGAGGGGGTGAAATCAAGAAGCAGAATAGCTCTTCGAAATTTCAGTGGAACTCATTTGCTAAACTTGTAGAACATTTTCTACCCAGTCATACTCCGGTTTTAAACAAGGTAAGCTATGTTTAAATCTGTTGTTTTAACAAATAAATGTAAAAGTCTTGCAAATGTGACAAAACAATCCCTTGGAGCATGTGATAGTTTAAATCCAAAGCATGGATTTATGACCCAAGATTCTGAGAAATTAAAAAAAGTAATCTATGCTAACATTCTTTCCTAAAATACTTCTAGCATCTTCTAGCAAAACTACATTAGGTTGACCAACTTCTTCTCACTATTTGAACCACCAACCAAGGTAGCGAGTTATTTCACCAGCATGTTTCCACATATTTGTGTTCAGAAACAATCAGTTTTCCAATGTTACAAGCACTGAACAATCAACAGGAAAAAAAGTCCCCAACACGACTGATTTTTTTTTAATCCTATTTTTTCTTAGCTTCTTCATGGAAAGCTGCAACCTGTAGCTCCATTTCTACAAAAGCTTTTGGGGTCAAAAGGGAGTATGTGCTAGAGCACAGCAAGCCTGGGCTGCATCTTAGACTCTGGGCAGCGAGATGCGTTTCTCTCTCCTAACTGGTCTCCAGTTTAGAAACTAAAAAAAAAAAAAACAAAACTACCATGAAAACTTACATATTCTGTGTTCTATATAGTGTTATAGGTCTGTAAAATACAGACAGAAGATTTGGAAAGAGAATGCTTTTAATCCCTTCAGGCTTGGGATAATTGTCAATGTTGTGCCTTTTGATAATTCCTAAAAGAATAAAAAAGCTGCTATTCAGACACACAGTGAATTCATGAGAACTAATGATAGTATCTGAATTAGATACACCAAAAAATGTGATAATCAGATCATTTACCAATTTACTAATCAAAATTCTAAAGCTTGTTATTCCTAATAATACAGTACACCTTTACTAAACTGTACTTTTACAACCTGTTTACTAACAGACTAAAGCAAACCAAGTTATTCAATAGCACTACAGCGAACTGGTTTCTGCTACCAAAATACCAGTCAGATAAAGGGTGCTCTCTGATGTCCAGAAATCAACGCAGTGAAGAATGACAAATTGAGCACACGGTAACAGACTGCAGCATGCAGTTATTTTCATTAACTGCATCATTAAAGCACACTAGGAACCATATCTACTTTCACCACCTAAAAAACACAGGTATTTGCTTCATAGAATACTTTGATTAGTTTCATGAACCATTTCTGAATAATTATCTAATGACTCGTTAGAGACCAACATCAGCTATACAAATCACATGAAGACTAGAGAACTTGGCATTTGCATTCCCTTCTGCAAGCTTACAAAAAGGACAGCATATCATCAAAGAGGTGGAAGAACTTTTGAACAAAGTTGTTTCAACACCTCCACCTTCAACACTTGCTGGACAAGCACGGAGGAAGGGTAACTAACCTCCTTTGTAAAAGCCCAGCTCCGAGGGCAAGCTGAGGTAAAACGAGACTCAAAGGGAAGACAAGGAAAACAGGAATAACACTGGCTTGTTACATGGCTTCAGTAGGGACACATCTCGTTGGCTCCATTTAAAACAAAACTTATCTTGTTACCTTCTAAAAAATGATCACCTACAAGATTACATAGGTCTCCTTCCTTGCAACCATTGCTCTCCTCATTATCGAGTTTCAACTTGAAGAAGTGAAGACTCAGTGTAATATATTAAGCTCGGCACTACGGGGGAAGATGGGAGGAGGAACGCACGTTGCAAGCGCTGCCTTTAATCATCCGACAGCCTCTGCTAAAGCTAGCTGCCTGCGTTCAGATCCCCGGCGTAAGACAGAAGCCTATTAATTTCACTAGCAATTTCATACTGCGACAAGTCTTTCTCCATGAATTAAACACAGACTAGTAAAAGCAGCCGTACAATTCTGAAATTATTCTGTTCAGGAGTTTAATAAAAGGCTCATCCCAAAACACTGAACCGTGTTAACAAACACACCATAAAAAAATCAAGTATGTTTACATGAGGTGTTTGGTTTACTATGACATTATTAAAACCTAGTAACATACCCGAGACCAAAAAATAAAAGGTGGTGGTAACAATGCTTTGACAGAATCCTTTCACCAAGGAAGAATTTTACGCTTTTCCCATTACTTCTTTCCTTCTACTGCCAAGTGACGTTCGCAGTTGCTTTCAAAGGGAAGAGCCAGCTCTGCCCTGGTACAATGGATACGGCCGTGCACTGTAGAAGGTCACCGTAGAAGGTGACCGACTGGAACCAGGCTTCCCAAGCGTGCAACTATCACCGAGCATGCTGTACGTGCATGTGTCAGGAAAGTTTCAACAAATTAAGCCAAGATCAACAAGTTGAACAGGATTCAGTTGCTACTTTGATGTGAGATTCTTTTACATTTTATTATCCCCTTTATGGACAGTTTTACATTCCATCCCAGTGGTATTTCTGCTCATCTACTTATTATTTCACATGACTAATTTCCACGCTACTACATTCATAAGGGCCTAGTGCGGCTGATTTTGCTTTGCCAGCGCGCAATTAGTTACATCAAAACACATCTCCTGTTGCAGATGGAGGCACATGGTCATTCCTGCCCTCAAACTGCCAGGACAGATCGGCTGCTTTGTCTTTTATGAGGAGCGAGCGGCGGCTCGTTCAGGATGTGTTCAGGGGTGGCCAAACCAAAACGCGCACCGCCATATGTCTTCTTCACCGATGCCATTACCAGCACCTCTACAACCAATAGCCACTCCTAAATTTGCTAAATTATACACTTGCCACTGAAAAAGATATTCCAGAGCAACTGCTTAATTTTGTATTAATTTGATAAATTGTAAGCACAACTTTTGTACACAGGAAAAATAATTTAAAGATCCCTGAAATTAAGCATATAATGTACAAAGTGTTTGAACTCACTGCCACCATTCTCCCTTCAAGAACTATTTTTGTGTTTTATCTTAAGTGGGAAAGTAAACATTACAGAAAGAGAAGCTTTTTCAGCTGAGGCCTGACTAGGACCACGAGGCATTAACACAACAGAAGAAGCTTCTGGTGTACTATTATTGTTACTGCCCCAGCAACCCAAATGAGTGACAAGTTCTCTTTCATGTATGGACAAGACTGCACGCTGCTGCCCAGCAAGCTGGATTGTAGAAGCTACGCGTAAGTTGGTATTTATGAGCGCGTCAGTACACACAAACAAAACAGTCAAGATGATAAAGATGGCTATACATGTTGCCAAAAGGTTTGATCTTCAGCTATATAAAGATTCTGTGGTCTGGAAAACTCTTTGGTCTGCTTGCATGATCTACATACTCGAAACCATAAAAGGCTATATTTTTCCTTATGAAGGAAGTACACATTTAATTCAAGGATAAAAGTGACTGTCAGAACACAAAAAGGTTTGTCAGGTGCCTTCAGAACCAAATGCAGAGACTCAGATTCTCAGGAAACAAAGGCTGAAATATGTGTTTTGAGGTTGGTGGCTTGCTTCTGGCCAAGAACAATACTCCAAGAAGTTGCTAACTTCTAGGAACTCTTTAGCGGCCTAAGCACAAAGCCTGCCAATTTCAAGTCAGGTCTTCAATCTGCCTTAGTCGGTATGGAGCCTCTGAAGTAGCTTTATCTTACACGGCGTGGTGATTACAGGCCAGGGAATTATACCCTGCCTACCCTCACTCCATCTCGTTCTGCATAAGCAGTTTGAATCCTCAGCGCAAGCAAAGTCACTACTTTTGTTGACATGCAAAGCCTTCACAACCTAAATCTTGCGAAAAGCAAAATCAAGTAACGGACTGAATAGAGGAGCTATATAATCAGAAAAATAAAAAAGCGAAAGCAAAGCAAAGCAAAGCAACACGCAAACAGGACCTCGCAACGCTCCCGCAGGACAGCAGAGCCGAGCGGAGCCGTTCCGGTGGCGCCGGAGGGGCAGCCAGGCGGGGGCCGGCCCTGCCCGGCCGCAACCTGCTCCG